>JAJLRJ010000005.1:44238586-44498586 GCA_024195265.1 Dendrophyllia cribrosa | reverse complement strand
CTCGCACGCGTTTTCCCGCGCTTGGCGCCGCCGACATGTAATTGCTTCAAGCTCTGATTGGTTCATTGGATTGTTTACGACTGCTGTGATTGGTCAGAGTAATTACTTTGGTTTTGGTTTTACGACACTCAAATGAAAACTGCTCTATAGAGTAGGATAGATACGTATTCGTCTTTGTCAAGGGTTTTTTTTTTTTCAGTTTTCCGGTTATAAGCTTGTCTAAAACCTGATACGAAGTTGTATAAAACGTTTGACGGCTTTTATAACTCAAGTTTTACGAAAGAAGTGAGAAAAACAATGAAAGTTTACTAATTCCTCTTAGCCATTCGATCACGATCAATATTCATCGTTTGTAACATCAACGATTTCCGGTCGTTCACTGTGCATAGTTTTCCGGTAATTTACTGTTCTTCCGGTCAGAAGGAATTCAACTTTTTGTTTTCTTTACTTTTTAAAAGTTATGAAAATCTGAAATTTCTTCACGGTAATCCTGTATCTCAACACTTCTCGAAGTGTTCGGTTCTGCAGTTGACAAATTAAGGCAGTATGTGCCCCCATGTTAGGTATGAATACACTGAACCGGCTAAGGGTCTCAGTGGAGTGAATCGATCCTTCGACATATAGCTCGTCGTTAAAGGACGGAACGATAAACTTAATTTTAACGGTCCAGATGGGAATATCATTTAGTACTGTATTAGAGGAAAGCAAAAGTCATAGCAATGTCAACACGATCTGCGAACTCCATTCCCTGGAACGGAAAGTTTTGCGTAAACTCGAGGAACAAGCGTCGAAACTCTATATAACAGCTCTCCATGACGAATGTCTGCCGATAGTGTGTGCGGTGGATAAAACTCAGAAGATATCACTCAAAGTGGAAGCTGCGTCCCAAGACGAAGTTAGAAAGAGGATCAATCAAGTCCTTCATGGAAATTACCTTGAGGAACTTGTCAAGTTACTCACGGAGAAAATGAACAATGTGCTGGAAACTACAGTAATGGGAGATGAGGAAAGGTCGTTCACACACGTCGTGTTTGCGAACAAGAGCATATTGCGCGTCGATTTCTTTGTTTATTATCGTTCGTTCACACCCAGTGAAAGCCTTAAGGAGTACAAGAACATTCTGGCGTACTTCATGCAAGTTGGATTATTGGATGTCACAAAAGCTCGGCCACAGGTGTTGATTTACGAACTGATGAGAGCGACGGAAGAAGACAAAGTTAACGACGCCTGCAAGAAGTATGAAGCCAGAGCAACGTGCACTGAGAGACTCAACTACGCAGTGCAATACACAGGCAAACTTCCCAGGGGTAAGTAGGGGGGTAGGGGTATTTCGCCGGGGTATATAGATTTGTAAATTATCAACTAGGCACAAAACGGTATTTAAGATTTTGATCAAAAGTTAGTGAGTACATGTCTTCACTGAAGAGCTCACTTACAAATGTGTCAGCGATGCTTTTTAAAATATTAAATACGTACTACCCTAAGCAGTACATAATATATCTACTGTATTTCTTTCAAGGTGGTTTTCACGAGCGCAAATGTTAAAGAGAATTTTCCTTGTTTAAAGTACTTAATTTATGGCATTTAAATTGCATATTCTAACTCAAACAAACCGTGAATTTTTGTATTGTTGCTATCGTGTTCACACCCGTATCGGGCATGGTTTGCACACGACATTATAAAAATTCAAAACTCCAAAGTATACATCCTACAAAGCTGTTTCTAACTTGGTATGTGGAGACCAGTGTTATAATCTTTCACAAAAAGTTTCAGTTTTTTTTAAATTTTTAAAGCTCCGATACAATGAACTGTTTGTGTGGATAAATTTACCCTGGGTGCCAGAGTTTTTTTTCAGTGAAAACCGGCAAGTTTGACTGGCGACGCGAGCTTCTTCTAACCGTTTATGCAGTTAATTTCACTCATGATATTTAGAGAACGGACCCTGGATCCAGGGTGGGACAAATTAGGCGGGATAAATTAAACATACAACCATGAACATGCAAATTGCGTTGTTAAGTTTATAAGAATAAGGAAGGCAAGGTTTTTTGGACATCGCTCTCAAAAATCGCAACGAACGTCACGGTAATTCACCATGGTATACTAGTCATTGCTATACGTGATCAAATTCTAGATTTAAAATTTCGTATTGCAGATCAATCCCCCGTCATTGTAAAGAATCGACACGCAATATCATTTATTTCCCGTTCTTTATATCCACGTGTATCCACTGCCGAGGCGCAAATACGTACGCCTTCAGCTAAATTTAAGTGGCCCTGTATCAGCTGTATTCTTACGCAATTGAGTATATTATAAATTATTGTTGCTAGAAAAAAAAAAAACACGAGAAAAAAAATAATAATAATGACTTTATTAACGTGTCAGTCAAAAAGAACTTCATTACTCAATACTAGGGCGGAAAATAAGAGAAGATCCCTACCAATTTCCGGCAAAGATGCCGTTGGATATGAATCATGCCCGGAATCATCTGCTAACCCATCCAGTTTATAATACACAAGCTATTCACAATATCGGTTGCTACGCCAATCCCTGCGTCGAAAAAGAAAGGAAAATACTGAGTTGCTATTAGGAATTCCTTTGGAGAGAAAAGTGTCTCCAATAAAACGAGAAGGTTAAGGCGTCTTACCAGAACACGACGATGTAATTCCACGCACGCGGGACCATTTGCACTGTTCTAATTACAAACTGCTCGATCACAGCGGGCATCGCCTGAATCACATTACTGTCATAATTACACCCTTTTATGACAGCAACAAGATTGCATAGCGAATGACAATAAAGAGAGTATGTTTTTCTTTGACAGGGCCGAGCACCCCCGTCTGATGCTCACCGAAATTTTTAGCAGCTTTTACGACAGACGAAAATTTTAGGCCGACAAAAAATGCATTCGAAAATTATGAGGCATTATAAAAAGGGAACACATCAACCCGAAAATTCTAGGGCAACTTGATGGTTTTCCGAAAAACCTCGAAAAGTCTGGGAAATCGCTCGGTGATATTTTTCGAAATTTGTAGGCAACCTTCCATCCGAACAGATATTTTACCGAAATATTTCGTTGGGTGCGCCTGTTTAACGATGTTTTACTCCCGATTTATAAAGGTTTTAAATGTGTCACGCAATTCGTCACGCTGATTTCAGATAAGCCGTGAAAATGAACAAAATTGAACAGTTGAAAGTTATTTTTGCATTATAGATGTTTATAAGCCGATTTAATGGAACATATAGTGAATACAATATTTTGTGATGGGATTTTTGGTGTAACTAAGACTTTGAATTATTGGACGCCATGTTGAAGATGGCCGCTCCATACATTTCTTACTAAAAATGTCTAGTATTTCGGTTAGCCTATAACTCTTGAACGAAATGCTCTTGTGCTCAAACTTTGGCCCAGATGTGTAGTTTTAAACTTTCTACAATTCCATATTAAAAACATTTTGGAATCGAAATCTGTTGTTTAATGCTTCTGAATTTTGATATGACCTAAATGCAAAGCAAGAATATATTTATCTAACTCAAACAATTTCAGAGTGCTTTCTTTTTCCTCAGTTTCTCGCATTTATTTGATACCAGTATACGTGTTTTTTTTTCACATTGACTTGATCAAGTGACATCGTTCTGCATAGCGGGGCAATTGCATACGAAAAGTAAGCGGGCTTGCTCGTTTTGCTCGCGATTCTTCGGTCCCGCACTCTATCCGCGACGGATAAATTCGAAGGGCTGTGCTAAATTAGCTACCTTCGCAGGCAACTCCAACAAAAGTAGAGAAACAGAAATCGAAAATTGAAAAAAAAAATTGTGCTGTCCAGGCATTTTTCCTACTCCTGCCCCCACCGACGCAGTGTTACAGTTTCTTTAGAAACCAACCCCCTTAAAACAAAGATGGCTGAGAAAAAGACTATAATAATAATAATAATAATAATGAAATGATATATATGAAATAAATCATATAAATCATATCGACTGAAGCCGATCAAACTAAGTCCAGTCCTGTAGAATGTCTGACCTGCTTTGCAGCTTTATAAAATTGATGTCCTTATTATTTCCTTGTACTTTCCAGAGAACAGCTGCGGACTGAAGACAGATGACGGCAGTAAAGAAAGAAGTCCCCGCTTACTGGAGAATTTCACGTGGAGTTCATTTGGTAAACTCATGGCGTTAATAATCGCTTTCACAGTTTGCTCTGCACTAAGCGTACAAGAATGCAAGTTGAAACATTGCTGGTGGAGTTTGTCAAATATGTTTTTCGGCATCAGAGAGCTCAGAAATCGACGCATTCCAGGACTGTACCTCCTATATTTTATTCGGCGTTAGAGGGGCCCCATATAAAGAGGGGAGTGGGGAGTTGGACGCCGGGTTGGAGGTCGGTGGAGAAAAACGCCTAAGAGACGGGAGGGTCCTAAGGTGTGCAAAATCATTTATATAGAGCGTTTCGTATTCACGAGTTGGCTCACAGGAGCCTTTGATTTTTGAGATATTTTGAAAGTAAGAGCTTCATTCGCATGACTCAAGTTTTGATTGATTCTAGGAGTTAAAGACCAGTACAGAATAAGGTGAATTACAATTACATTGCTATTTTGATTGCTTCTGAAAATTCGATCACTAATAAATTCCTTAAATTGAGCAATATATTAAACACACTTTTTTATATAAGAACGCCTAATTTTTGACTTCAGACTGAGCTGGGACTGAACGTTCCTTTTTTTTTTGGCGCTTTCAGCCTGAAAACGTACTTACAACGTATAGTATTTAAACACGGACCCGCGCTATAAAAGGAACCTTGGCCTGGCCAAGCCGCCAGTCATTTCACACTTGACACCGAACTGTCAACATCACGTGCATCCGCTCGCCAATGGAGAACCGTTACCGGCGCGAAATTCAAATTTGGCAAGCTAAAATATTATATTCATGCTAAAAGGCGCATAAATTCAAATAATGTTATTAGTTTTATTTTCGTGAAAGATAAATTCTATACAAGATAGAGCTGGTGAAGGTAGAATTAGACCAATTTTGGGGGGCAACGGTCTTCCTCCGTGTTGCTCGCAGTGTTAGCCATCTTTGATTAGCCGTTGAAGCAGTGATGGTGTGACAAAGGGGGCGGAGCTATCCCTTTTATAGCGCGGGTCCGTGTTAAAGTAACGCTCCACATAAGAACTACAGTAAACTTCATTGTTCTGCGGCATTGGCTCTTTCTCGCATAGAATGTCTTTGATTTCAAGAACAGGGGAGGAGCTAATGGTTTATAATTATATTTCAGTATAAAAATAAAGAAAATCCATTTGCGTGAGATAAATTTTTGGAAATGTTCGTGCTTAACCAATCAAAATAGCAGAAGACAATAGCTAATAATTTTGCTTCTTTGATGAAGTTCCTCAAATACAATTTCTTTAAAAATTTCCATGTTTTGTGATTGGGTCTTAAATTACATGAAACCTTTAAAAAATCAAACAAAATGCACCTTGAAACCTAACTTTTTAGCGGTCTTTGAGTCTAGGCCAATGAGATCACTAGTTGTAACAATGAAAAAAGTTGACACTCCATCGTGCGTTGCCGTTAGCACTTTCCTTCTTATGTGGATCATTACTTAACGTATAATACACTATTTCAGTACGGCACTCGTCAATAAAATTACCTGATTAAACAACCTTTCTTCCAAACTATAAATTGAAACGATCTAGAATTTACTTCTGAATAAAACACATTTTTAACACGACTAACGCTTAACTCATTACTCCTAAAAAGCGCTCGGTAGCTCATTTGCCGCGCTTTGCACCGGTAGCGCGTTTTCCCGCGCTTGGCACTGATTGCATGCTTTCCCGCGCTTGGCACCGATTGGTCGTTTTTCCTTCGAGCTCTGATTGGTTCGTTACGCTATTTTCCTTTGCTGTGACTGGTCAAATGTGACTTTTATATTTTTTTCGACATTAAGGGCGCGATCTATTCGACCAAAATTTCCGGAAATTCCGGTACAAAATCGAATGGAACAGAAATTTTCGAAAAATTCGATTCGGAAATTTTGGTCAAACTCTCGAGGTTGTCCCGTTTTCCGGAAATGTGGAATTTCCGGAAATTTTCTGATCCATTCGGCATTTCTACTCGGTGGAACAATTCAGCCGTGGTTGTTGCCTCGTGAAAAGCTACAATATGCCAATATGGCGACGCAAGGAGATTTTTATTATTGTTGCATCTGTTTCTTCACGTTTGACGGTGTAGAATTCTTTCTTCGACATGTTTGTCGATGATTCAGGAAATATCGCTCCTGTCCTGCCGTTGGTAAGTTGAAAACAAAGCTGAATGACTTGAGCAATACGCTTGTGCAATGCACGAACTTCTTTGCATACGTATTCCCACCAGTTGTGAATATTCCTCTTGTTTGTGGAACTAAGTTCGTGTTCTTACTATGAAAATATACTTACTGTTTCTATAGGTACTATGGAAGAATTACAACAAGTCTCAACAACATCACCTGCTAAAGAAACGAGATCGGTTCATTCAAGTGGAAAATACCGTTCCATTCGACATATAAAAATTTGGAAATTCAAACCGGATTTTTTGGTCGAATAGATCGCGCCCGAAAAGAAAGAAAGAAAACCGGTTTTCCAAGACACACAGAGAGCGTCTCCGATGAAATTGCTCTACCAGTTTAACTTAAAACGACTGCATTCTTGTAGAGGCTTCTTCAACCCAGATCGAGTCACAATCTGAACGATAAATTCTACAGAAGAACAGTTTTTGGACACAGATAACTGACAAACTCGATACGCCTCTACAAAAGCTCGGCCCAAAAATATGTTGGAATCCTGTGTTACTCTGAAGATGTTGTAGTGCGCAGGCTCGTCAACCTGCCCATCGCTGATTGGACAGTTCCACATGAGAGTGAGGCTCAACAGGTACTCCTGGTCAGTTGATTTCCACATCAAGTCGAGGTATCTAATATTCCGAGCAGAAGCTAGCGGCTGTTTGAGAACTTGTGGATCGACAATCTAGTGCAAAATAAATCAGCGATGAGTTAGCTTTCTGCTTTAATCGTTTCTTATTCTCGAATCAAAACTGAGAATTGACCGATCGTCTTTTACAGTCTTCAGCGCCAAGAGAATCAGGAGTAACCGGGGCATCAATCAGACACATAATGGCATAATCTGACAGTTAACTATTCCCTTGACTCCGAAGATAAAGTGAAACACTTATTTTCTTATCATCATGACAATCAATTTTACAAAGTCACCTTAATTTCTCCTAAGTAAAGTTTGAATGCTCCTGCAGATTCCGCACCTAAAAAAACGATAATACAAAAATAATACAGTCAATCCTGTATTAAGCGGACACCCTCGGGACCCTCGGGACCCTCGGGACCCTCGCTAGGGTCCGCTTAATAAAGGGGTCCGCTGAATACAGGTTCGTTTTACAGTAAATACGGGAAGAACATTTAGGGACCCAAGCTAGTACAGGTTTCATTGTAGAACAGCTTCCTAATATAATGCATCTACTGCAATGACTTCCACTAACGTTCTGAACCAATCAAAATTCATGCGACTGTTTATAAATATTGAAAATCACTATTCTTACCAGGTAAAACAGCACAGAGCAGTCGAATTTCTTGTACAGTGCATCCATCTAACTGTTTTTCGGCGATCAAATAATGTCTGAAGAAGCAAAAAGAAAATATAAATCGCAAAAATTTAAGAGGCGTTGTCGTAAATGGACAGCTATCAGTTACGAAGTGAAAAAACAAAACAAATAAATAAAACAATTTGAGTGCCATTATCAAATAATGCCCGACGACACTGGACAGTAATAAGAGAAAAAAATACAATGAATTATTCTTATGACGCATTACAATGGTTACACAAAGATCAAAATACATTGAAAGTGACGGGGCCATTTTCTTTGGTTGAACCGACATGCAAACCTGTGCATTGCCTTTGTATGAATACCTAAAGACAGAAGGGAACGGGTTCATCCATGTGAAACATGGAGAAAAACAAGAGATAAAGAACTAAAGACGCGTCTAAAATCTGGACAGAAGCAAACGACTGCTGCAGCCGGCAAAACGAACAGAAGACGGTGGGATACAGCCCTACTTTCCGCTAGTGGAAATGGTTGTGATGATGATGATGATGATGACAATGATGAAGAAAATAATGATGGCGACTAGATGATGATAAAGATGATAACGATTACGACTAGATGATGATGATGATGATGATGGTGAAGTCAAGGTAATTCCAGGCAATCCGAAGCAATCCGAAGTAATCCGAGGTAATCCGAGGTAATCCCAGGTAATCCGAAGTAATCCGAGGTAATCCGAGGTAATCCGAGGTAATCCGAGGTAGTCCCAGGTAATCCCAGGTAATCCCAGGTAGTCCAAGGTAATCCCAGGTAATCCAAGGTAATCCATGGTAATCCGAGGTAATCCGAGGTAATCCAAGGTAATCCAAGGTCATCCAAGTTATTGCAAGGGCCACCGAGGTAATCCAAGTTAATCCAAGTTATTGCAAGGGCCACCAGCACTAACCTATGCGCGTTACCAGAAGCTTATCTGTTATGAGCTTCAGGCGTTACCTACATCCAGCACAATGTACTTGCTGTCTTTTATAGTGTCCTCGTGACATTGAAGTTAAGGACATTGTTTGCAATGCATATTCAGTAGGTCACAGCTCCTTAACAAAGATGGACCTCCCCCCTCCCCCCTCCCCCCTCCATGTACCTTGTGCACCATTCTGGGGTATCCTTGTCCTGTTCCTCTAATCCCCGAGCCTTTTGTACTGTGTTGTGGAAAACATCAGTCACAGGTTCAAACAATTTGTAATGCTCTGGACCAATCGGAGACAAGAACACTGATGACGTCAATGTCTGTGACTTTGCAATGCCATAAAGACGAATCAGCTTGTTATTTAAGTCAGAATCTTCCGTGTTTTTAGAATCTAGGAAGAGAAATAAGATTATATTAGGATATAATGGATAAGCTAACCCAAGAGTGGAGCTCCCACTTGTCTCTATTGTCCTATAGGTATTTATCAACCTTACATGTAGCACCGCATATTCAATGAAAAGTGGACTTTAAAAGTAAAATGGTAAAAAAAGGATTCAAGTTTTAAAGTGGCGAACTGGCATAAACATGTTTGATAATGAATAAAATTATCTTCAATGCAACTAAAATTTGCATAGTGTTATTAAGGGAGACTATTTTCTAAAGTGTTTTCTTGATGGGTGATTTCCATTTAAACAAACTTGAAAATGGATACATGTATTTACTAAAACCAAAGCTTGAAGAAGCAGAACAAATCTGGTGCTCTGCTTTCTAACTTATTTTGGCATCAGATGGTGGTGCACACACATGTATCTAAAAACATAAATGTAGATACTGCAGGGCTCATACAAATAATTGTTTTACACTCTCCTCTTTGGATAAAGCCTGTATATCAGATACAACTCTACAGTTGCTCACACTGCACACAACCCTTTTTACCCCCCCCCCCCCCCCCCCCCCCCCCCCCACCGAGTCATTTTATGGAGACATGTCGTGTAGTTCTAACTTTTGAGTCTGTCAAGGAAATTGTATTGTATGACCATTCAAATGAAACCTCTTCAGCAGTACTTTTGCATGGTACCATTTGTTCTAACTTGAGTCTGCTGATGAAATCCTATGGCGTGACCATTCAAATGAAACCTCTTTAAAAAAAATTAGACGTTCTTATATATAAAAAACTAAAGTTTAATATATTACGCAATTTTGAGGACCCGCGCGCGTCCTCGAAATTTAGGGACTTATAGACCACTTTCATAATGGGGGCCGATTCATTTATTCTTTTATATGTATGTTAATTAGCCTCACTGGCCTCGGTAACATGTGCAAAATTCAAAAGAATTTTTACTCTAAAATGAGGCCAGTGAGGCTAATTAACATACATATAAAAGAATAAATAAATCGGCCGCCATTATGAAAGTGATCTATTAGTTAACACATTTTCAGAAGCAATCAAAATAGCAAGTTATATCGTAATAAACACTTAATTACTCGTCCCGAGAGAAACAGTGAATTTAGTTTCCCGAGAATCTCGATGTTTCCCCCTACATGTCAATCAAAACTTGAGTCATGCGAATGAAGCTCTTACTTTCAAAAGATCCCAAAAATCAAAGGCTTCTGTGAGCCAACTCGTGAATTTCTTGAGATTTTTACTTTAAAATTTTACTACCCTGACCATGGCTACTTTTTGCAAGTTTTTGCAAGTCCATGGCTACTTTTTACCTGCACAATATCACTCCATTTACATGTATATCACCACCAGGTTGCTGGGGTGTTACTTACATTTTATCATAAGAAATGAGTTTTTGTTCAGGCTGTAAACTGGCCAAGCTAGATAACGAGGGGGTTGTACTGACTAGGGTTAAAAATGAGCAGTAGAAGGTGACTCTTAACTATTGAGTCCACAAGATATGACCATTTCATGAAAGCTACAGAGCTTTTATTTTGAACTATATTTTGTCCTGTGGCTGAAATCCTCAGGTGAGACCATTCAGGTGAAAGCTATTGAGCAGTAGTTTTTTTGTGGTGCTGTATATTATGCTGTACAAGGTGGTTCTCACTTTTAAGTCTGGATTGGATGAAAATTCTAAACTGTGACCATTCAAATTAAAGATACTGAGCAGTACTTTACTGTGGTACTGTTTATTATGCTGTACAAGGTGGTTCTAACTTTTGAGTCTGTGGATGAAATCCTATGGTGTGACCATTGAAATGAAACCTCTTCAGCAGTACTTTTGCATGGTACCATTGTTTTTTAATAATATTTTACAAAATGAAATTTGGGATTTTTCTTTAAATTATTTTGATGTTTGGCCCAGTTTTGACTAAAGCCGCGGCTACACGTGCGATTTTTTGCTTGCACAGGTGATGCGATTTTTTACAAAATTGTCGCGTCGCCAGCGCACGGTAAAAATCGCACGTGTAGCCACCCATGAACATGCGACGCGAGAGCTGAAAAAATCGCAGAAAAAAGTCGCAAGAGTTGAATGTTTCGTGATAAAATCGCGGGCATTGTCGCTCGAGTAGCAGCCCTGCAACTTTTTCTTGCATTTGCGACGCGACAAAGGGGTATCTAGCCAATCAGATTTAAGAACTAAAGCGAGGCTCAGGCTTAATTTGTTGCAACATTTTGTCACCAAAATTTGTCACGCATGTAGCCACCACCGTGCACTGGCGACGCGACAATTTTGTAAAAAATCGCATCACCTGTTCAAGCAAAAAATCGCACGTGTAGCCGTGGCTTAAAACATGTTGCAACAGGAGTTCTGAAGTGCACAGTACCTTGGTCACGTGATGTCACTGGACATAATAGCAGATAGGTTGGCATCTTGTTGGTGTGCAGCTGTAAAGCGACGTCAATGCAGTCCTTAGGGTGCAACTTGAATGTGAATGACAACAGAAGAGGTCCAGTTATGTGGAAATCTGTTTTGAAAAGTCTGGGTAAAAACAGAATAAACAAAGCAGTACTGAGTTGAACCTCTCAAAAGCAACTACCAAGGAGCCAGGAAAAGTGGTCACCTAAAAGAGTTTTGCGTCTACAGAGGGGGGGGGGTGTCAATATTGATAGAAGTTGTCTCACAGGGAGTTTTAAGGGGGGTGAACCTTAACTACAGTTTTAGAGTCGTTCCTAGGGACATTATTTCATGGTTAGCATTTCTCACGTGTCATAAACTGCTAACATGGTGGGAACTATGAAACTCAACACAAGACATCACTAAATCGACATTGCATATGCGCAACTAGTGCCAGTCCCCAACTGTGCATAAGAATGAAAAAGCATAAAAATACAAAAAAAAGAGATAAAAATCTAACTTTTAACATCTGTAGCATGGAATTATCATTCAAACGAAAAACAAAGAATGCCTATAAAGAAAATGTATGAAAATACACCTTTATGATGTCATAGCTTTTTCAATAATGTGAATTTTAACAAATCCATGCTACAGTATTTTTATTGATGTTGGTTTTAATTAGGGGGGGATGTAAGATATATTTAAGTTTTAAGGATTTTTATGTTCTGGTCACATGACTTACCAAATATGGTTGTGACTCAAAATTTGATGGAACAGAACGAACATGACCAAACATCATAGCCGAGGAAGTTAAGAAACCGATTATGTGATGTTTGGAACTCTTCCATAGCAACTACCTTGTAGTTAAGGTTCTCCGCCTCCACCACCTTGAATGTGGTTGAAAAAAACTTGGTTGTGTCTCGTTTCTTCGTTTGTTTGTTTTGATAAATTAACTCTTTCACTCCGAAAGTCAATAATGAAGACATGCAGTGTAGTTCTAACTTTTGAGTCTGTCAACTAAATCTTATAGTGTGGCCATTCAAATGAAACCTCTTTGGCAGCACTTTTGCATGGCACCATTTTTTTTTTCATTACTACAGTATTTTACAAAAATGAGATTTTGGATTTTTCTTGAATTTTGATTTTTGGCACTCTTGGTAAATACCCTACCTCACCACACCCTTAGACACCTCTTGAGAGGAGTGAGCATGCCCAGTGATGAGCAGACACCCACCACCATTATATGCCTCATCCATGGTGTAATCCACAGCGCTGATGGCTGCACCCCCTTTGGTACCCAGATTGAAGAATGTATTATTGAATGTGGGTTGATACTGTTGAGCACTCAGATTTGTCCAAGGTTTGCAAAGTACAACCTAATTAACACAAAGTGCAAATAGCACAGTTTAGATGAGCTGAATCATGCATTTTCATTTGGACCACTGCCACATTAAAGTGCCCCTGTGACCAAATTCTTGATTTTCATTTTTTTACATTTTCGTGTACAATTAGACTTTCTTACTCATCTTGCCAAATTTCAATTAATTACGAACATCAGAAGTCATTTTATTTTAACATTTATTTCCAAGAATTTACGGTCGCCATTAATCATCCTTGTTCCAAGGCTTGGCTGCGAATGGGAGAAAGTGACGTCAAAGACTCAAACATACCTCACGGGTTAAAATTATTATAACAATCAGCATAGCACCTCTCCATCCAGAGTGCTTAATTTCAAATTTTACACTTTTCAAGACCAATATTAATACTGGCTTGAGTTTTGGGCAATTTATTGTCCTTGGCAGTCAACAGGTAAGAAATTCAACGATCTATTAATTTAGTAACCTCATGCATTACAGTTGAACCTCCATGTGCGTCCACCACTCCTAAGCGACCACCTCCCCTAAGTGACCACCTCTCCTAAGTGTCCACCTCCCCTAAGCGTCCACCTCTCCTAAGCGACCACCTCTCCTAAGCGACCATCTCTCCTAAGCGACCACATCTCCTACGAGACCACCTCTCCTAAGCGACGGTCTCTCCTAAGTGACCACCTCCCCTAAGTGACCACCTCCCCTAAGCGACCACCTCCCCTAAGCGACCACCTCCCCTAAGCGACCACTTCCCCTAAGCCACCACCTCCCCTAAGCGACCGCCTCCCCTAAGCGACCACCTCCCCTAAGCTACCACCTCCCCTAAGCGACCACCTCTCCTAAGAGACCACCTCTTCTAAGCGACCATCTCTCCTATGCGACCACCTCCCCTAAGCGACCACCTCCCCTAAGCGACCACCTCCTCTAAGCGACCACCTCCCCTAAGCGACCACCTCTCCTAAGCGACCACCTCTCCTAAGCGACCACATCTCCTAAGCGACCACCTCTCCTAAGCGACCACCTCCCCTAAGCGACCACCTCCCCTAAGCGACCGCCTCCCCTAAGCGACCACCTCTCCTAAGCGACCACCTCTCCTAAGCGACTACCTCTCCTAAGCGACCCCCTCTCCTAAGCGACCACCTCTCCTAAGCGACCAACTCTCCTAAGGAGACCACCTCTCCTAAGTGACCATATCTCCTAAGCAACCACCTCACCTAAGCGACCACCTCTCCTAAGTGACCACCTCTCCTAAGCGACCACCTCTCCTAAGTGACCATATCTCCTAAGCAACCACCTCCACTAAGTGACAACCTCTCCTAAGTGACCACCTCCCCTAAGCGATCACCTCTCCTAAGTGACCACCTGTTCTAAGTGACCACCTCTCCTAAGCGACCACCTCCACTAAGTGACCACCTCTCCTAAGTGACCACCTCCCATAAGCGACCGCCTCTCCTAAGCGACCACCTCTCCTAAGCGACCACCTCCCCTAAGCGACCACCTCCCCTAAGCGACCACCTCTCCTAAGAGACCACCTCTCCTAAGCGACCACCTCCCCTAAGCGACCACCTCCCCTAAGCGACCACCTCCCCTAAGCGACCACCTCCCCTAAGCGACCACCTCTCCTAAGCGACCACCTCTCCTAAGCGACCACATCTCCTAAGCGACCACCTCTCCTAAGCGACCACCTCCCCTAAGCGACCACCTCCCCTAAGCGACCGCCTCCCCTAAGCGACCACCTCTCCTAAGCGACCACCTCTCCTAAGCGACTACCTCTCCTAAGCGACCCCCTCTCCTAAGCGACCACCTCTCCTAAACGACCAACTCTCCTAAGGAGACCACCTCTCCTAAGTGACCATATCTCCTAAGCAACCACCTCACCTAAGCGACCACCTCTCCTAAGTGACCACCTCTCCTAAGCGACCACCTCTCCTAAGTGACCATATCTCCTAAGCAACCACCTCCACTAAGTGACCACCTCTCCTAAGTGACCACCTCCCCTAAGCGATCACCTCTCCTAAGTGACCACCTGTTCTAAGTGACCACCTCTCCTAAGCGACCACCTCCACTAAGTGACCACCTCTCCTAAGTGACCACCTCCCGTAAGCGACCACCTCTCCTAAGCGACCACCTCTCATAAGCGACCACCTCCCCTAAGCGACCACCTTCCCTAAGCGACCACCTCTCCTAAGAGACCACCTCTCCTAAGCGACCACCTCCCCTAAGCGACCACCTCCCCTAAGCGACCACCTCCCCTAAGCGACCACCTCCCCTAAGCGACCACCTCTCCTAAGCGACCACATCTCCTAAGCGACCACCTCTCCTAAGCGACCACCTCCCCTAAGCGACCACCTCCCCTAAGCGACCACCTCCCTTAAGCGACCACCTCTCCTAAGCGACCACCTCTCCTAAGCGACCACCTCCCTTAAGCGACCACCTCTCCTAAGCGACCACCTCTCCTAAGCGACCACCTCCCCTAAGCGACCACCTCCCCTAAGCGACCACCTCCCCTAAGCGACCACCTCCCCTAAGCGACCACCTCTCCTAATTAAAAGCGACCATATCTCCTAAGCGACCACCTCTCCTAAGCGCGACCACCTCCCCTAAGCGACCACCTCTCCTAAGCGACCACCTCTCCTAATTAAAAGCGACCATATCTCCTAAGCGACCACCTCTCCTAAGCGCGACCACCTCCCCTAAGCGACCACCTCCCCTAAGCGACCACCTCTCCTAAGCGACCACCTCTCATAAGCGACCACCTCCCCTAAGCGACCACCTCCCCTAAGCGACCACCTCCCCTAAGCGACCACCTCCCCTAAGCGACCACCTCTCCTAATTAAAAGCGACCATATCTCCTAAGCGACCACCTCTCCTAAGCGCGACCACCTCCCCTAAGCGACCACCTCCCCTAAGCGACCACCTCTCCTAAGCGACCACCTCTCATAAGCGGCCACCTCTCCTAAGCAACCACATATCCAAAGCGACCACCTCTTCTAAGCGACCATATCTCCTAAGTGACAGCTTTTCCAAAATACCAAATGTGTTCCAGTCAAATCACTATAGTCCAAACCTCTCGAATGCGACCACTTTTCCAAATTACCAAATTTGGCAAATAATTTGTTCCAGTCAAGTCATTATAGTTGAAAGCTCTCGTAAGCGACTGCCACTACTTTCAATGCTGGTGATTTGAATTTTTCTATTGTCAACCAATCAGACATTTTTTCCCAGTGAACTAATGCTGTATATGCATGCATAAATTTTCATGCCCTAATGTGCCCGAAGGACAATCCTTGACTCATCGGCTATGCCATGAGTTAAAATAATCACCTTTCCATCTATGATGGCAGTTTTTCCACAACCACGACACATTGAAGTTACAAATGGCATCTCCTTCACTGCTGTGTGCACTGTACAGTATGGAGTCAGAAGGTTCCAAAACCTTTCATTTATTTAAAGAAAGATAACAGTTCATTAGACAGCCCTTCTTGTATCATAATTTACTATTTTTAACTTTTCATCTTTAGCAATAATTTTGAATAAAATTTGTAAATCCATTGTACAGTCAAACCTCTGTTAAGCGGCCCTCTATTAAGCGGTCACCCTCTATTAAGTGGTCACTTATCAAATCCCCGGAAATCATTCCCCACATTTACTGTAAATTTGACCTCTTTTAAGCGGTCACCTCTTTTAAGCGGTCACCTCTATTAAGAGGACGCGGTCACCGTTTAGACCGCTGACTTTATTGTTTTTCACCTCTATTAAACGGTCACGTAATTATTTTACAATGCAGTATTTTTGATAGGATGGTACTAGCATGTCCAGTTTCTTTTAACAGCTCATTAAACACAACATGATGGGTGTATTTAGCGTGAGAATGCATACTGTTATTACTTTTGGGCTAATAAACTTGTGTGGGTCCACCGCAGCACACATCATTCAAATTCCTCTTTAACCAGCTTCTGTTGCAGCCAACCACATGAAAAATTATCACCTTCAAATTGATACCTGCAATTAAGGAACCTTGAGACCAAAGCTACACTCTGTTAACTAGTTCCTCTTGATTATGACTTTTCCGCAGTTCGTAGGCCTCTTATGTGGCCATAAGTTTTGGGACATGACCAATAACTTGCAGTGTTTCCTCTTGACCAGATTTGATTTGCTACACAGCATTAAGCTGCGCAGTCCTAAAGCACAGTCAGCCATTACTGATTTTTTTGCTTCCTCTTAAATGTCATGTCAAAACGTTTAATGATGAGGTTCAGTTGCAACAAAGACACTTGCATTGCGAACAATATTGTACTGTACAGGCAATTATTTAATATCAATTTTATTTACTCATATTTTGCGTTACAGTTGTTAACAATAAAATGTACATCATACACATGTATGACCATCATTTTGCATTCTAGTTCAATTTTTGCCAATTATTTTGCTAAATTTAGAACACCTCTATTAAGCGGTCAACCTCTATTATGTGGTCAGTTGGCTATTCCCTGAGGGTGACTGCTTAATAGAGGTTTGACTGTATTTTGACAGTAAAATGAATTCAGTTTTGTCGGATGATGATGATGATGATGATGATGATGATGATGATGATGATGATGATGATGATGATAATAAAAGCATTTATTTAAACACAATAAAATTACAGCAAAGCTGATGTGGTCGTGTGTAGAATTACAATACAAAATCAGTAAAACTGCTATGTAAAACAAGCATGCATGTCTCAAACATGCAAATGCAGGACTTTAAAGGAAAAAAATTCTTATCTCAGTTCCAGAGTTCCCGAGGATTTTGTCATTGGGTCAAATCTGCCTCAAATTAAAGCCAGGGGCAGATCCAGGATATTTTTATGGGGTGGGGGGGTGAAAAAAAACATTATGCTTAAGTCTATACAATTTTTCATTGTTGTTAAAATTAAAAAGAAAACTGTTCCCCCTGTATCCCCCCTAAAAGCTAATGAGTTTCACTTACACTGTAGCTCAGTTTTCATTGTTCATAATTCTTTGTCCCACACTTGTCACACACTTGTGACATCAGTCATATTACTAGGAGCTAATGTTAATTTTTGTTCTTATTTTTGACAACCCGCCTTGATAAGCTATGCTAACTGCGGGTTGTCAATGTTGAAAATATTGTTATATTCATAATGAAATAAAATTGTTGTTGTTATGATGAACATTACTTAATTCTGATTTCATTACTGAGCTTAAAATTTACCATCCTCACATGACGGTCACTGTCATTATCACAATCATCATTTATATTAAAACTCCAAGTAGGACTGAACTATGCCTTGTATTTTTAACTTTTTTCCCACTGTTTGATTATATTTGTGACTACACAATAGTTATTTGACAAATGTTTGAAATATTCCATCAAGTCCCTATAATATATCTTACTTGTCTTGATTCGCAGTGAAGTTTTTAGAGCCTAGTGTCTCCATCACCCACCCAGGAGCAAACAGTGCTGCTGACAATTTTTCCTCTCTTATCACTTTAAAAGCCTGAAAGAAATTATAATACAAAATTCAATGCTTCCAATTGACTCTTTGTGACCTAAACATTGCAACATTGTCTAATACTGTGTAAATCAAACAAAACTTTTTCATAGTTTGTTTTCAGCAGAAGGCTTAATTTCAAAGAATGTATCAATAGTTACAGCCATAAAGTTGCCTTTTTACAACTCAAGCAATGTAGAGAAGCAAGAATGGTTTCATTTTAGTTCTTCAGCCAAGCATTAATCTTTTGTTTCAATTGCTTGACTTACATACAAGTAAAAAAAGATAGTCATCTAAGATTACTGGCCAATTAGCTCTTAGTACTACCTTTACCAAAGTAATCACTTTGCCCAATTGCAGCAGACAAATGAACCAATCAGAACTTGAAGCAAATGCATGCCGCCAGCACCATGCACAGGAAACAGGAAAATGCACGTCGGCAAGTTATGATTTATGGTTTTGGTTTTAATCTGCCTTCTGATTGGTTGATATTAAAAGTGGTGCAAGATTTTTTGGCCAATCACAAAGCGTACAGTGTAGCAATCATTGCAAGGCAATGGCGAAATTACTTTCAACACTCAGTTGACCAATAATTTATTGTAATAATTTATAATAAATAAAGGAATATTTATATAGTCATTTGTTGTGACAAATGCCTGCCTATAATGTTGTGGTTCAAATTTTTCTTTGGTTTAAATTTTTTAACCCAGTTTGATTTTTATGATTTATTTCATATATATCATTTCAGTTTGATTTTTGTTTTCCTTTGACTCAGAATATTATGGTTTAATTAATCTGGGACAAAGAAAAAGAAAAATTAAACTGGTTTAAAAATTTTCAAACCAAAGAAAAATTTGAATCACAAAATATACCTGAATATGCATGAAAATCCAGTTAAAATGGTACACACTATCAATTAGTGGTGGGCCGATGATCGATTATAATCGAAAGTTGATTGAAAAGTTCAAGCGACGCGACAATTGATTATGCTTTTTTCATAATTGATTGTTGAGGAAAAATTAAAAATTTATTGGTGACAAATAAAGTATTAAAATCAATAAAAATGTACGTTTAATATCTTGGTGTGAGTTGTCTTTTTTCGTGGACTCCTAACTTTTAAGTCATAACAGCAGATATAATCTAAGATTGAATGTGTTTACCTGTGCGTACCCTGCGCGCTGTGCATGTTGTTGTCACTTCAAATACACCACGCTTATTTGAAAGATGTGGCATGCTAAGCTGCTTTGTATTTTGTAAACAACTGAACCAAAACATAAATTACAAGCTCACTGTTTCGCGTTTGTAGTATCACTACTATCACTATGAATGAAAGGTATTAAGAAACATCAACATCGCAGCGAAATGTCACCTCAAATTAATTTCCAGGGTCCTCTCTCAGACCTGCCTCGCTTACATGTTGCTGACGAGTCCAACATGGCAGCTGAAATGGCCGAGTTGGAGATCTGTCGTTATCCTGGAAACGCCATTTAAAAACTTTAAGCTATCACTTTGACTTCTATCGATTATAATCGATGATCGATCGGTTGGGGCAATCCGATTATTTCCGATGATCGTTTGTGAAATCTCAACCGATTCCCACCACTACTATCAATAGTTACCTACCAGTTTGGAATTGAAGCCTCCCCCTCCAAAGCAGCCACGCCCAAAAACATCTACTCCAACGTAGACGTCTGCCTGTCGATCCCGTCCAGCCGCACCCACAGACCTCATCAAGTGCGCTTCAGACCAGTTATAGTTCAAAAATATACCATCACAAGCATCAAAAAATATTCTGCCAAAGAATTAAAACAGTGACATTATTATACCAAGACAATATTAATAATATTTATTATTAAGTGTCAGTGGTTATCGCTAAGAATTCTGAAAATTACCTCTAGTGAACTTGTTACAGGTACTTTTGGCCAGTCCAACTTTCGTCAACATAATTTTAATATTTTATGTAAATATTGCATGGGCCCGAGAAGTTATCAGGACTTTTGAGAAACAGGCCTCAGGACTGTCAATAACAGCTGGGGGCTGGAGATATTCCCTGGCTATATTGTGTTTATGCCCCAGTTACTTAAAAGTACACATGAAGTGAAATTTCACTGGCATTTTTTTCGATAATCTGAAAATAGGTGTTTTAAAAATTATTTTGATGGGTAAATATTAAAGTCACTTGAACTGGCAGGAACATATTTTAAGTTGGGCATATTAGACAAGGGCCTGGGTACTAGTGACATCATTAGTGTGTAAACTAGAAGTAATCACATATTAAAGTTCGTCTCCTTAGGAACCTCGTTGTGACATGGCATTCGCGTTTCAGGCATGTTTCTGGTTCTTTTTTAATTTAGGGCCGGCTTGTAGTTGTGGAACGTTGTACGTTGTCGAACGAGCTGTCAGAGCATGAGGCAGCAAAAAAAGTGCGCAGGTCAAAACATGCGCTAAGCATGCGGGATACTATTGTGACGTTTCAAGATGGTGCAGATTTGGTACCGACACTTTTCTCGATTCGTTCCGCCTAGCCGACAAGATAAGGATGCGTCTCCTTCGTCGACGCAATAACTGAGCGCGTCACTTGTTTTACAGTGGAGTTTTGGCAACTTGTGGAAGGATTCTTTCAATTAAATATGCAGATACCACGCAGCTCTTAACAACCTCTAATTTGATTGGACCTGGGTATCACGCAGCTCTATTGTTTTCAGGGCTAGGGTCCATTGTTGTGTTGTTTGTTCTATTGTTTTCTCAGCAAATCAGGGAAGACCTTGTAACAGCTGCGTTCTGCCCCTAAAATTAATATGTTTGAAAGCAACGCGTATTTTAGCCCCGGGTTCGTTCCCTTCTCAGCCAGGTTTTGTTATGGTCAAACACACGAATTACGTCGCAAATCCACTGTTTGTACCTTTTTGGCCGCGCTCAAAATGTCGCAAATTTCAGGCCCCGGCGGGAGTTTTCAAACCGCTAAAACTAGTGGATCCTCTTCGTGCAAAAAAGAAAACGACTGAAAATGAAATAAAGGTGATATAAACAACACATTTAAACCCTAAAAAAACTGTTAGTAGTGAAATTTCACTTCATGTGCACTTTAATAGAAAAAAATCAAAGGGCTCTTAAGAGCCATCACCTGAATATGAAACAACGTAAGATTGAGTCGACAGATTGGTTTTAATTTTCCATACTGTCAGTTTAAAGACATTAAAGAATTGAAGAGTAAAACAGATACCAAAATATCTTAGCATGACATACATGTAATATAAGCATTATGTGAAACAAGACTATCTAGACAACTAAATGACGTAGTACACTGGCAAATTTAAATACAGCAATCATCTTTTAACACCTAATACACTGGGGAATTACAAAAGTTTATGGATGATGGAAAAAGTGAAAATTTGCATATCTGTTCCTGTATACTATATCTTGCTCAACGCATTGCGTAGTCATGAGATAAAAGCATTGACAACACCAGAAAGCAATTGTCTGCAGCTACTTTCCCTGCCTCTCTAAAAAAATTATGACAGCCATGAAGGACAACCTTTATTTTCCTTTTTGCTCTAAAACTCATTACATGCAGTGTGAAACAAAGTCGTGGCAGTTACAACATTACTGTAATTGACTCTTTGAGAAATGAGCTTATTAGGTTCCATTTAACAAACAGAAAACACATTCTGTATTTCTATAAAGTTACATAAAAATGTATAGTGACGTAAGTGAAAGCTTATGACAACAAGAAGGGCCATGGGAACATAACCTAAAGTTGTTTCAATTTCTGCCAAACTTTCGCAAGTGTAATACCACACTTATGGAATATGAGAGAAAGGTAAATTCCATTTCTTCTATTTTTCTATGTTTACATATCTAACAATAATGGTAAATAGTTTGCAAGCAATCAGAGCATGTATATAGCATCCCTCTCTGAGGCGGTATGCACATCTCGAAACGCCTCCAAGATTGGCTGACAAAACCATAGAACAAACAACAGAACAATGGACCCTAGCCCTGAAAACAATATGTGTGTGTGATAACCTGGTCCTATGAAATTAGAGGTTCTGAAGAAGTGCTTGCTCCCTCTAGAGGGGGGGAGGGAGGAGGGGGCTTAATAGAGAAGGGGGGCTAATTTAAAACTCTCCAGAAAACAGAACTAAGTCTTGGTAAGAAGGTATTGAAACTTTCCCATATGAAATTGGAAGTTGGAAATGTTAAGATAAAGAATATAATGTGATTCTAACCCGACATAAGTGGCTGTCTTCCGTGGTTTTGTGGGGGGAGAGAGTAGGGGGCTCAATAGAGAGGGGGGGGGGTTTACTGAAAACTTGAAGCTCAAGAGGGGCGGGGGGTGGGGGTGATAGAGCATTTACAGCAAATCAACAACAAAATAAATAGAAATGGATAATATACCGGTTCTTAGCGTTAAGTTCATCTTGCCAGACAAGGTCTCCTTTGTACGTCACACTGTCATACCAAATTACAAGTGAATTAGGAATTCGCTGATGCATCTCTGCTGTTAAATATTTCACAAATTCTTCTAGGTTGTTGACTTGAACTGGCTACAAAAAATGCATAAAATAATAATTATAAACATCTTTTAAAATAGAATGAAAACAGAAAAACAACTTTTTTTAGTCTTTGCTATTAAATTTCCTTGTTGCATCCCTACATTTATAAAAGGTAAACATTGAAATCTCTCTTATCATAAAGTCACAAATGGAGTGTTTACATGTACCTCCCTCTTCACTTATGCCTGCTCCCCTCCCCCCTCCCCCCCTTTCCCCCCTCCACCTCCCCCTCCCCCCTTCTCCCCCCGCCCTTTCCTGTTTGGCACCACAAACTCACACCCACCCCGGGATTCTAACAAACAAAGGAGAATGCACAGGTTAATGCACATGGCAGGAAAGAGAATGAAAGATGGCACAAAATCAAACCCCTATCCAAGATAACATTTTCAATTACCTGAATGGGATTTTCTATGTTAATAAGCCAACCATCAAATCTGTAATACTCTGCTATGTCAACCAGTTGATTGGCCAGACTTGTCCAGGATGCTGTGTCCTCTAAAAACTTGCTGCATCTTGCAACTCCATCATCAGACTCTGTAATAACAGTACCCAATACTGGAACACCATGTGTGTGTGCAGCATTGGTCCAACACGGTGGAGGTATAGTGACAAAATGATGACTAAAGTATACAAATATGTCAATGAGCTGCCAGTGGTATATCATGTAAGCATCTTGTGAACTGGTGCCTTGAACAAACCTACAAAAAAAGATAACTTTGTTGGAACTCTTCAACTGACAAACTTGTCCCATAGGATGACAAAGTTTTGCTTTGAAGTTGTCTGATTGGCTGACATGCGTCCATGTAATCTTGCTCTTGATTTCAAGATGATGGAAAAATCTCTCTGTGTGTTGACTTGAGAAGAGAAAGATCAAGGAACAATTACAGCATACAAGTTTTCAATACAATCCAAGGCATTCATGAATGGATATAGACTTTCTCAAAGTCCGTTTTTCGTTATCTCATTTTGGGTGGTCGGGGGGAGAACGGACTTTTCTCGCCTGCAGCGCGCCATTTTTTACCGACCTGTTTTTAGGTCGGTGGTGTGTTGGGGTGTGGCAGCATTGATGTCCAATCAGAGGGCGCTAAGTTTCATGACATCATTTTCCAGGAAACTTGATAGAAACACAGAATTACAAAACAGATATCATACTGGAGATTCAAATATTTCAAACCGGATGCAATGACGCCATACTTCTGACAATGGAGATACTGCCTTGCTCCGAGAAGCACATTATATAAACTCTGAGGAGCTAAAAACAATTGCAAGATGCCACTATTCCAATATAGACTGTGACTATCGCATACATGTAAGACTTGGATCTTAGAAGTCATGATAAAGAAACACTATATCAGAAGTTATGCTAACCGCAGACTTGCAGTCACATAAAAACATGGACTGAGAAATGAACTGATCCTAACCAGTGAATAATTCCTACTTAACAGCTATTCAGTGATCTTGCAACTCTTTCAAATTGAGCCAAAGAAGCTAACAAACAAGCAATGGTGTATTAACTAAATATTCTAAACGGCTCTGGAAAGCGTAAATTTCTGCTGCCAGTATCACAGCTAGAGATTTTTTCCTAAGATCAAAGAAACGACAGCTGAAAGGAAAAATCCCTAGCTCAGGTACGTTCTTGGGGTAGAGTTATTCGTATAAAGCTAGGCTGAAATGCTTTTAGCGACAGGCAGGATTTCTGCTAGGCCTGTCATCCTGTCACCTTTTATAACAATTCACTGTGGAATTCAGACTATCCAGTCATTTGAGAACTGTTTATTTTACCAGCCCGATGCGTGAACCATTACATCACACCCATATTTTCGCACCAACAATATGCAAATTAAATTCGATTTCGTGCAGACGAAACAAGTTGACTCGCGCTCGCTCGCTCTCTCAATTTTGGCGACTTCGTCGCGCTCTCGGGGGTTTTGCAGTCGACTTCGTCAGTCGCTCTCAGGGGTTTCCCAGTCAACTTGTGGCAAGTCTAGGATGGATAGGACCATTTGATATTGTGTTCACTGCTTATTGCTGTGGGATTTTTGTTCCAGCAAGTTTTGCATTTTATATTTTGAATGGATGACCCAAGCCGCTCAAATGGATGTTAATTTTTTCTGAACGGATGACCCAAGCCGTTTGAATGGATGCAAACGTTTTCTGAATGGATGATAAACAGCTAGTGAATGGAATTCCATTCGAAAACGTAAAAGCCGTTAGTGTACGTTTTTGTGTGTGAGGTCACATTTGCTTAGCAATCAAGGTTTCAAGTGTTGCCAGGCTACTAAATGTAGTGAATGTTGTGTAGTCTTACTTTTTAGAAATCATTTATATTTCTCCATAAAAGCACTCAAAACACTCAACAAAGATGTCACAAGTTTGAGACAGGCCCCTTCCCTCAGAATTTCCAACGACCTTCCATAGAGGGAGGGGGGTGCGATATGGATATTTCTTTGAACTGCACAGTGCAATTCCTAGATTCATGCTTAATACTGTTGCAGGCATCTTTTTTGGCATACACTGCTGGTGTTATGCAAACATCTTATATATGATTCTGCTATTATTTTCTTCAATAGTTAGCTATTTTTTTAAATTATAGAAGATTAATTTATATACATAGTTTCATATCAAGTTGTAGTTTTACATTAAATTGTAGTCTAATTTTAATGACCATATTTACATGTATTTAATATTGTATTTTTTTATTGCATGAATTTTGCACGGCTCTCTGGAAGAGCATTTTTATGAATGAGATTCCGTGACTAAATAAAGATGATTGATTGATTGATTGATTGATGATGATGATGATGCTCCAGGGGGCTGGGGGAGGTGGGGATACCCCTATAAATATAAGCTAAATAGCTATGTGCCACCCCAAAGCGCACAGTTTTTTAGCCATTTTGGTCTGAAAACGAGTATAGATTTTGACCATTTTTAATCTAAAATTGGGTCTAGTTACATGTATTAAGAGAACCATGAGAGTGTATAAATGCATCTCACACACCACTGGTAGCCATGCCAAGCCGACCACCGCAGCCTGACCTTTATTTTAAACTCATAAAATTAATCAATGGAATTCTTCAGGGATAAAAAGGAAAGGCTAGTCCTCAACTGGGAGGGGGGAGGGCAGGGGGGGGAGGGCGGGAGGGGGGAGGGCGGGAGGGGGGAGGGCGGGAGGGGGGAGGGCGGGAGGGGGGAGGGCGGGAGGGCGGGAGGGCGGGAGGGCGGGAGGGCGGGAGGGCGGGAGGGCGGGAGGGCGGGAGGGCGGGAGGGCGGGAGGGCGGGAGGGGGAAAGGCGGGAGGGGGGAGGGCAGGAGGGGGGAGGACGGGGGGGGGTGCAGATTTTAAATGCAATAGCTCAAGCAAGTTTCTGGGAAAGGGTTTGCATGATTTATAACCCAAAACAATTCATGTTGCAGGTTTGTCAAAAGCATATCTTATGCAAAACACATACATCAATAAGCCATTCATGCATATTAAGGGCTATAATTTTTAATAGTACAAACTCTATGTATTCTTACAATCTAAGAAACTCAACACATAATTTATTTGTACCAAGACCGTATACTGAGGCTGGAAAAAATAGCTTCCACTATAGAGGGGCGGTTCTCTGGAATAGTCTATCAAATACTATTAAAGGACAGACAAGCCTGAAATCGTTTATATCATATTTGTAATTTAGTATAATTTTAATGACCATATTTATTTAATATTGTATTTTTTTATTGCATGATTTTTGCACGGCTCTCTGGAAGAGCATTTTTATGAATGAGATTCCGTGACTAAATAAAGATGATTGATTGATTGATTGATTGATACAGACCTGTCCTCTAGATAGCCGCCTTTCATGTCATGACACACCAGTGTTCGGGGTCTTTTCTCCAACTTCCTACACTGTTCAGTTAACAGAACTGTAGCCACGTTAAAAAAGTCGAATCCTTGTCTCCACGACATAACGTCCTCCAATGTTTTCAGTGGCCGTGTTATAGGAGCGCTTGTTTCAGGATCAAAAGAACTATTTTCATGTTCTTGTGCAGTATATTTACTCACTTTGCTTGGTCCTTCAATCGACCTGGTATATCTAACAGAAGGTTCAAGAACATCAGTAACTTGTCTATCGTCAACAGATTCGGATATTTTTTCCTCTTGACTTGTTTCTTCTTCTGAAATACTCTCATTCGTTCTAATAGCAACATCGAAGTCTCCATCCGAACTGTTCGAAACAACTTCTTCTTTGCCAGTAAAATACTTAAGTCGCGCGTTGTTCACATTTTCGGACGCTTGACTACTCGAAGATCTCTGTAGATTGGCGTTTCTGGGTTTTAGATACTTCCAGAAGGCAAATATGCCGAATAAAACAGCTAAAGCTGTCCAAAAAAGAAGGAGCAAATAATCGTCCGCCATATTGGTTCGCGACAATAACATCGACCTACGGTATGTCATCTTCGGATGTTGCGAACACTTACGACGATTGCACGATCTGACCGGATGTGGGTGAGTTGTTTTAATCATTAACCAGAATGCTGGCCAGTCTTGTCTGCCGTGTCACAATGGCGGTAAATTTTGATTTCGCGGTTTCAGAAAATTATGGTTTATGTGGACATAACATAACATAAAACCTTTATTTTAACACGATAAGAATTAAAGCTAAAAGCTTGTGGGGTCGTGTATACTACTAAATCAATATATGCTAATTGAACTATGTACGAGAAAGTTCAAAGGATAATTCGCGAGCACGAATTAAGCACAATTACTTATTTAAGTTTTCGTTATTCAAAGCGCCGACGGATTTCGGCGGAAAAGGTGAGGCAGTACTGACTTGTTGTATTTAGTCTATTTGGTATGATCTAGAATAGACAAAATGACCCGATAGGTAAAATTTACATTCATCGCGCTTCCAATCGCTACCGAACCTTTCCTTTGGCGATTTTGAAAATTCCTTCCACGCAGTTTGTTTACAGAGCTTCAAAGATAACGTAAATTGCGTATAGGAAACAAGCTAAATGTTTTCGCAAGGCGTGACAAAGGTGTAGCATATACTAAGTTGTGTATAAATACAAGCATGTAACTGTTACTTGTAAAACTCCCTGATGAAGTCCGAAACGCGTAGGAGAAAATAAGTCAGCTTAGCAATAGTACCCGGCAATAGTAGTTTAGTTTTACAAAGTTGCAGTTATTTAGAAGGTTTCATTTTTTCTCTTTTTTTTTTCCAACCGGAACCAATAACACAAGATTAATTTTCTTTCCTTAGATATTCAAATAGAATCACATAAAATTTTTCTGGGAAGATCCACAACCGGTCAAAGGACGTAGGATTGCGTTTGATGGTGTCCCTTTCATGCTAATCGGCACAGCTGTCTATGACTGCCACCAGGGGAAAGACAGGAACACGGCTTTGAAAGGGTATATTAAAAAAGAAAAGAAAAAGGTAAAAGCTAACAATAATATAACAACACCCTCCTAACGATCACCCCTTAGAAGATCACCCCCCAAAAGATCACCAGTCAGAAGATCACCCGCCAAAACATCACCCGTCAGAGGATCACCCGCTAAAAGATCACCCGTCAGAAGATCACCGGCCAAAAGATCACCGGTCAGAAGATCACCCACCAAAAGATCACCCGTCAGAAGATCACCCGCCAAAACATCACCCGTCAGAGGATCACCCGCCAAAAGATCACCCGTCAGAAGATAACCCGCCAAAAGATCACCCCTTAGAAGAACACCCGCCTAAAGATCACCCGCGAAAAGATCACCCGTCAGACGAACACCCGTCAGAGGATCACCAGCCTAAGGATCACCCCTGTACAAATCAAGACACGCAGTGGGCGCGTAATTAGGGCCCCCAAGAGACTATGAACTTTTCTAATTAATATTCCGTTTTTTTGTTAGTTTTTTTAAGGTGTGTTTGTGAATGTAAAAGTGTGAGCAGTCAAGTTTTAGGGTTAACCGAGGATGCTTCGGGCGAAAACACTCTGAAAACCTAATCCTTCGTTAAAAGAAAATAAAACTGTAACAGTAGACGGCGTCTTCGTGTGTTCCGGATAATGGACCCGTACATTGGTAGCAGAGCGAGGTTCCGAATCGTCCAACGATAAAGACTCAAGAAGATGGCAGATGAAGAAGAATTGTTACAAGTTCCGAAGAATTTTGCCGAGGCGAAGGATTTGATAAACAAGTTGGGCATCGAAGATTTAAGGACCTTTTGCTTTACGTTCGGATTAACACAAGACGGAACAAAAGCAAGCCTCAAAGAGCGACTTATGGAGTATTACGTAGGAAAATTTTCCCATCCGGTCCCAACGCCAAGAAAAATGGCCGCAACTAAGAGTCCGCCACCAAGCGAAGCAGAAACGCCCGTCGCAGAACTAACCGGGTTTGAACCCATAGAAGAGCACTTCGTTTTACCCATAGAAGAGCAATTTCGTAGAGCAGATAACCGAATTGACCAGATCGAATCTTCCGTTAAACGGATGAGGGCATATGTGGAAGATTCGCTTGCAACGTTTCGCGTGTCTTTAACAGAAGCCATTTATAATAAGGATACTACGAAGGAAATGATGCGGTCTTTCGATAATCGGTCTGAGAATACAGGATCTAAAAAAGGGGAGCCAGTGCAGGAACGATCCGTTGATTCATCGAAAATTGTAACACTCAAGAGAAAATTAAATTTCCTGTCCAAGAACGCAAAGATGGTGTGCGACGAGTTGGTGAAGTTAATCGATTCAGAAGCTACTCCCTCGAGAATTGAGCGTCAATTGAAGAAGTTGAATGATTATGAATCCGACTGTGTACATTCAATAGAGGAACTTTTGACGACTGTTGAGCAAGAAGAATTAATAAGAGAAGTGCTCGAAGAGTGGGATGAGTTTCAAGCTGAGATGTCACGGATTTCTGAGAGAGCAGAAGATTTTATGGCGACAAAACCAACGAGCCCTTCTTCGAGTGAATCTTCTGAGAACATTACAGGAGTCAAACTACCGCTGCTGCAGTTACCGAAGTTTTCGGGCAATGTTTTGGAATGGTCGGCGTTTAATGACGCATTCGTTGCGTCTGTTGACTCACACAAGAAGTTGAGTAATGTACAAAAATTTACACATCTAAGATCATGCCTATCAGGAAAAGCGTACAGCTGCATTGAAGGTTATTCAGTCACGAACGATAACTACCCAAAGGCCTTGCAAGATTTGAAGAATAGGTTCGGACGGAAACGTTTACTTGTAAACGAATTGGTGAAGTCCATTCTGAATCTGGAAGTTCCCGGAAACGCTGACGGAAAATCTATAAGGTATTTGTATGACATACTGCGAAACAGAATGAGAAGCTTGGAGTCCCTTGGTCTTAAGGCTGATGGCAACCCCAGTCTGTCTATGGTGTTGTTACCTATCTTCGACACAAAGTTACCTCGTGAACTGAAGGAAAAGTGGGAGTTTGAGCTTACAAAATACGAGAATGACGACGAAGATAAGGAAGTGAACATCAAGAAATTCTTTCAATTTCTCGAGGGACACGTGCTTAGCAAAGAAGCCCAGGAAGATCTGCAGAGTAAGCCGAAACCCAGGAGGAGAAATTGGAGAGACAGAAGAAACTTTGACGAAGAGGACATGACTGCACAATCTTTAATGATGAACACCTCCGGCTACAAGAAGAAGTGTGGGTTTTGTTCAAAGGGTCACGAGACAACAAAATGCCTAGCAGCCTTAAGCAAGACCCCGGAAGAGAGATGGGAAATGCTGGTGAAGCGAAAGGGTGCCCCAACTTGCTTTAATTGCCTACACGCAGGAAGCATTTCACACAACTCAAGAACCTGTAGAGCACCGCGATGTTCCGTTGATGGGTGTGGGAAAAAGCATCACCACCTTTTACACTCTGAAAACAAGACGAACAAAAATGAAGAGGAGACTAAGATTCTGTCGGGATTTGTTTCCATAAACAAGCAGAATCTACTGCCTACTGCCTGCGCAAGAGTGATTTATGAGGGAGAGGAATGCTCTGTTCGTATTCTCCTGGATAGCGGATCCCAAGAGACTTTTCTTAGAACAACTATTGCTGATGACCTGAAGATGAAACGACTTGGGGCTCCTGCAACCATGAATATTAAAGTACTCGGAGGACAAGAACAGCGGAAAAGACTGAGTCGCGTGCAGTTCAAGCTAGCACCTCTCGATTCAAGCGACGATCAAGTGATCAGCCTTGACGCTTGGACCATTGACAGTGTATGCTCCCCCCTTGCTGCTGTAGATTTGGATGTAACAAGGTTGAAACACCTGAGAAATCTTAAGCTTGCTGAGACATTTCCGAGAAAAGCCGGTTCTGTGGATCTGCTAGTTGGAGCTGATCAATACTACAAGTTAGTGCAAGGAACCATCAGAAAGGGGCGTCCTGGATACCCCGTTGCAACAAAGACAAGACTGGGCTGGCTTGTAAGTGGTCCAATTCCAGGGTCTACAGCAAAAGGCGAGGAGATAACAGCTATGTTAAGTGTGACGAAGATTGAAAGTCCACATGAAGACCTTAAACGCTTCTGGGAACTCGACGCTATTGGAATAGTAGACCAGCAGACAGATCCAAGAACAGCTGAGGAGAAGGATGCACTCGAACAGTTCAACAGTTCATGTAATTTTGATGGAGAACGGTATGAAGTTGGCCTTCCGTGGAAGAAAAATCATCCGCCTCTTGTTGATAACTACAAACAAGCTTATCAAAGACTCGAGTCCACTGAAAGAAACCTAGCAAGAGACCCTAAGAAGGCGAGAATGTATTGTGAGGCAATGAAGCAGTACATCGATGATGGCCACGCCCGACAGATTGATGAGAAAGACAATAAAGCAGACAAGATAAGATACATTCCTCATCATGCAGTATTTCGAGAGAACAGAGCCACTACCAAGTGTCGAGTCGTATTCGATAGCAGTCAAAAGACTCCTGATGGTGTTTCTCTCAATTCGTGTCTTTTGAAGGGACCTAAACTGCAACCGAACATTGGACAAGTTCTAGTCAGGTTTAGATGTCATAAAATCGGACTCATGGCTGACATCAAGAAGATGTTTCTACAAATCAAGCTTAAGAAACAGGACCAGAACAGTCACCGATTCTTATGGAGGAACTTACAAGTTGATCGCGCGCCAGATGTATACTGTATGACGAGAGTGACATTTGGAGATACGCCTTCACCATTTCTTTCTATTGCCACTGTTCAGAGGCACGTTGAGGAGCACAAGAAGGAGCACCCAACAGCAGCAAATGAAGTGAAAGAGAATATGTACGTTGATGATCTGTTGTCTGGAGCTGCAGACGATAAAAGAGCATTGTGGTTGAAAGAGGAATTGAGTAGTCTACTTTCAAAAGGTGGATTTGAACTTACAAAGTGGGCCTCAAACTCACAAAGAGTAATGGCAGAGATACCTCCTCTAGAAAGAGCTCCAAGTCTTGTACCGTCCACGGAATCGGTAAAGATGTCCGACTCATTGAAGGTGCTTGGAACCTCGTGGAACACGCTTGATGACGTATTAATGCTGACAAGTGGTTCAAACATTATCAAAGAAGATAATCCTATGACAAAGAGAAGTCTTATTAGCCTGTATTCCAGAGTGTTTGATCCAATGGGTCTATTTACACCATTCTTAATAATACCAAAGTTGCTGTTTCAAGAACTGTGGGCACGAGAGTTGGGAGTTGAGATTGGGATGAGCCACTGGATGCTGACATCGCACGAGACTGGCATACTTGGAAACAAGAGCTGCCCATATTGGACCAGATAAAAGTTCACAGATGGTTATTGCAGGGTCTATCCTCTTTTGTTAGAATGGAAATCCATGGATTTGCTGATGCCAGTCAGAAAGCCTATGGTTCAGCCGTTTACCTTTGCGCTGAAGACGAAAACGGCAACAGAGTCTCCAATTTAGTCATGGCGAAGTCTAGAGTGGCGCCGGAGAAAAGAATCACCCTGCCAAGATTGGAACTCCTTGCGGCGTTTATTACAGCTAAATTGCTCCAATACGTCGTCCAAGCCTTGCGAGTCTCGGTGGATGCAGTTTATGCCTGGTCTGATAGTCAGATTGCACTTGCTTGGATCCGGAGGCCCAGTTCTAGCTGGAAAGTCTTTGTAGCGAACAGGGTTCAAGAGATACACGAGAGAATTATGCCAAGTCAATGGAGATTTTGTCCTGGGAGTCAAAATCCTGCAGATTTAGTCACGAGAGGAATTTCTGCAACTCGCCTCAAGGAGTGCACGCTTTGGTGGAACGGCCCAGATTGGCTTCAACAAACCAGTTGTTATTGGCCTGCATGCGATGTCCAAAGGTCAGTTCCGGAAGAATGTCTGGAGGAAGCAACAAAAGAAACCTCGGAAGCGTGTTGTCTCCTCTATCTTCCGACTAACAAAATGACCATTCCTGAACTGGCATCAAGATATGAAACCTGGCAACGCCTAGTACGAATAACTTGTCAGCCGAAGAAATTCAAGAGTCAGAGTACACGTGGCTGAGAAACAGACAAAGAGTTGCCTTTCTCCCAGAAATTGACAAGTTATGCAAGAAGAAGCAAGTGTCTCAAGAGAGTTGCATTGTTAAGCTAGATCCACAGTTTGACGAAACCAAGAAATTGCTTGTGGTTGGCGGACGTCTACAGTTTGCACAAATTCCCGAAGATGCTAAACATCAGATCATAATACCACACAACGATCCAGTTATAGAGAAACTGATCTTACACGTGCATACCAAAGCAAGCCATGCTGGTCCAGAAACAACTCTGGCCTTCCTTCGTCAGAGATATTGGCTCACACAAGGAAGAAGAGAGGTAAAACGAGTCCTGAGAAAATGTTTAACCTGTAAGCATTGGAAGACGCAGCCAGTTCAACAGAAGATGGCACCTTTACCAGCTGAAAGAGTACAGATAGCGCCACCGTTTACTAACATTGGTCTAGATTTTACAGGCCCATTGCATCTTAAAGTAGAAGGAAAACCTAAGTCGATTACAACCAAAGCCTATGTGTGCATTTTCATCTGTGAAGACACCCGTGCGGTCCATTTCGAGCTACTAAACAGCATGACAACAGAAGATTTCCTGCAAGCCTTTCGTCGAATGGCTAATAGACGGGGAATGGCAAAGGTAATTCATTCAGACAACCAGACCACCTTCCACAAGGCAGCAAAGGTCTTCCAAGCATCGAGTCAGAGAATGAAGTTAACAAAAATAGACCCGAGTATAGTGGAAGACAAGCTGGCCAATCAAGGAGTGACTTGGAAATTTATAACAGAGAGAGCCAGTCACCGTGGTGGACACTGGGAAAGAGTGTGTCGACAGCTCAAAGAACCTCTGAGAAAGGTGTTAGGCAAAGCTTTGTTGAATTACACAGAGATGATGACGGTCCTGACAGACATAGAAGCCATGGTCAATTCACGTCCCCTGACATACATTGGTGATGACATCAGAGACGGGCGAGTCATCACCCCGGCGTTGTTGGCTGTTGGAAGAGATCTCGAAAGCCCACCTGATGATCCTCCAAAGAGAGCAGAAGTAACCTTGAAAGAACGTTTTCGGTACCAACGACGACTTCAAAACTACTTTTGGTCTCGTTGGCTACGGGAGTATCTGCCGGGACTCACCGTTCGACAAAAGTGGACCAAGGAAGATGTTCCCTTGAAAGAAAAGGATGTCGTTTTGGTCGCAGAAGACAACGTTCCAAGAGGAAAAAAATGGAGAATTGGAAACGTTGCTGAAAACTTTCCGGGAAAAGATGGACGAATTCGTACTGTCAAAGTCTTAACCAAGAAAGGGATGATCAACCGACCGGTGCAGAAACTACACCTGTTGGAGGAGCATGCAGAACAAGTTCAAAATGAAAACCGTCTTCCAAGTGGCACTTCCGTTCAAGGAGAGGTCCAACCCCTCAAGGTTCAAAGGAAGGTGCAACCCCGTGATGTCCAAAGAGAAGTTAATGACTGTCCGTCATTGGTGGGGGAGGATGTACAAATCAAGACACGCAGTGGGCGCGTAATTAGGGCCCCCAAGAGACTATGAACTTTTCTAATTAATATTCCGTTTTTTTGTTAGTTTTTTTTAAGGTGTGTTTGTGAATGTAAAAGTGTGAGCAGTCAAGTTTTAGGGTTAACCGAGGATGCTTCGGGCGAAAACACTCTGAAAACCTAATCCTTCGTTAAAAGAAAATAAAACTGTAACAGTAGACGGCGTCTTCGTGTGTTCCGGATAATGGACCCGTACAACCCCTTAGCAGATCACTCCCCAAAAGATCACCCCTCAGAATATCACTTGCCAAAACATCACACGTCAGAGCATCACGCGCCAAAGGATCACCCATCAGAGGATCACCCATCAGAGGATCACCCGCAAAACGATCGCCCCTTAGAAGAACACCCGCCTAAAGATCACCCGTCAGAAGATGACCTGCCAAAGGATCACCCGTCAAAAAATCACCCGCCAAAACATCACCCGTCAGAGAATCACCCGCCAAAAGATCACCCGCCAAAAGAACCCCCCCCCCCCCCCCACCTTAGGAGAACATCCGCCAAAAGATCACCCGTCAGAGCATCACCCGCCAAAAGACCCCCCCTTAGAAGAAAACCCGCCAAAAGATCACCCCTCAGAGCGTCACCCGCAAAAAGATCACCCCTTAGAAGAACACCCGCCAAAAGATCACCCGTCAGAGGATCACCCGCCAAAAAATCACTCCTTAGAAGAACTCCCGCCTAAAGATCACCCGCCAAAAGATGACCCGTCAGAGGATCACCCGCCTAATGATCACCCCGTAGAAGATCAACCCCCAAAAGATCACCCGTCAGAATATCACTCGCCAAAACATCACACGTCAGAGGATCACACACCAATAGATCACCCGTCAGAGGATCACCCGCCAAAAGATCACCCCTTAGAAGAACACCCACCTAAAGACCACCCGTCAAAAGATAACCCGTCAAAATATCACCCGTCAGAGGATCACCCGCCAAAAGATCACCCGTCAATGGATCACTCGTCAGAGGATCATCCGCCAAAAGATCAACCGTCAGAGGATCACCCGTCAAAAGATCACCCGTCAGCGGATCACCCGCAAAAAGATCACCCGTCAGAGGATCACCAGCCAAAAGATCACCCCTTAGAAGAACACCGGCGAAAAGATCACCCCTTAGAAGAACACCCGCCAAAAGATCACACGTCAAAAGCTCACCCCTTAGAAGATCACCCCCAAAAGAACACCCGTCAGAAGATCACTCACCAAAAACATCACCCGTCAGAGGATCACACCACAAAACATTACCCTAGAGATGATCACAAGCCAAAATATAACCCGTCAAAGGATCACCCGCCAAAAAACACCCATCAGAGGATCATCCGCCAATAGATCACCCCTTAGAAGAATACCAGCCTAAAGGTCACCCGTCAAAAGCTCACCCCTTAGAAGATCACCCAACCGTGATGTTTAGGCGAGTGATCTTCTGACGGGTGATCTTTTGAGGGTGTTCTCTTAAGGGCTGTTCTTTTCACGGGTGAGCTTTAGGCGGGTGTTCTTCTAAATAGTGATCTTTTGGCGGGTGATCCTCAGACGGTTCATCTTTTGGCTGGTGATCCTCTGTCGGGTGATCGTCTGTCGGGTTAACTTTTGACCGGTGATCTTTTGGCGGATGATTTTCTGAAGGGTGGTCTTTTGGCGGCCGATCCTCTGACGGGTCATCTTTTTGCGGGTGATCGTCTCACGGGAGATCGTCTCACGGGTGATCTTCTGACGGGTGATCTTCAGACGGGTGATCCTCTGACGGGTGATATTTTGAAGGGTGATCTTTTGGCGGGTGATCCTCTGACGGGTGATATTTTGGCCTGTGATCCTCTGACCGGTGATGTTCTGGCGAGTGATCTTCTGACGGGTGATCTTTTGGGGGGTGATCTTCTCAGGGGTGATTGTTAAGCGGGTGATCCGCTGATGGGTGATCTTTCGGCGGGTAATCCTCTGACGGGTGATCCTCTGACGGGTGATCCTCTGACGGGTGATCTTTGCGCGGGTGATCTTTGGGCGGGTGATCTTTAGGCGGGTGTTCTTCTAAGGAGTGATCTTTTGGCGGGTGATCTTCTGACGGGTGACCTTTTCGTGGGTGATCCTCTCAAGGGTGATCTTTTGGCGGGTGATCTTTAGGCGGGTGTTCTTCTAAGGGGTGATCTTTTGGCGAGTGATACTCTGACGGGTGATCTTTTGGCGGGTGATCCTATGAGGGGTGATCTTTGGACGGGTGATCTTTTTGCAGGTGATCTTTTGACAGGGTGATCTCCTAAGAGGTGATCGTTAGGCGGGTGATCCTCTGACGGGTGATCTTTTGGCGGGTTATCTTCTGAAGGGTGACCTTTTGGCGGGTGATCCTCTGCCGAGTGATCTTTTGACGCGTGATCCTCTGACGGGTGATCTTTTGGCTGGTGATCCACTGACGGGTGATCCTTTGACGAGAGATCTTTTGGCGTGTGTTCTTCTAAGGGGTGATCTTTTTTGGCGGGTGATCCTCTGACGGTTGATCTTTTGGCTCGTGATCTTTTGGCGGGTGATCTTTAGGCGGGTATTCTTTTAAGGAGTGATCTTTTGGCGGGTGATCTTCTGACGGGTGATCTTTCGGCGGGTGATCTTTTGGCGGGTGATCTTTAGGCTTGTGTTCTTTTTAGGAGTGATCTTTTGGCGGGTGATCTTCTGACTGGTGATCTTTTCGACGGGTGATCCTCTGACGGGTGATCTTTTGGTGGTTATCTTTAGGCGGGTGTTCTTCTAAGGGGTGATCTTTTGGCGGGTGACACTCTGTCGGGTGATCCCCTGACGGGTGTTCTTTTGACGGGTGATCTTTTTGCAGGTGATCTTTTGACAGGTGATCTTCTGACGGGTGATCTTTTGGCGGGGCATTCTCTGACGGGTGGTCCTTTGGCGGGTGATCCTCTGACGGTTGATCTTTTGACGGGTGATCTTTTGGCGGGTGATCCTCTGATGGGTGATGTTCAGGCGAGTGATCTTCTGACGGGTGATCTTTTGGGGGGTGATCTTCTAAGAAGTAATCGTTAGGCGGGTGATCCTCTGACGGGTGATCTTTCGGCGGGTGATCCTCGGACGGGTGATCTTTTGACTGGTGATCTTTTGGCGGGTGATCTTCTGACGGGTGATGTTTTCGCGGGTGATCTTTTGGCGGGTGATCTTTAGGCGGGTGTTCTTTTAAGGAATGATCTTTTGGCGGGTGATCTTCTGACGGGTGATCTTTTGGCGGGTGATTTTTTTGGCGGGTGATCTTTAGGCTTGTGTTCTTTTTAGGAGTGATCTTATGGCGGTTGATCTTCTGACTGGTGATCTTTTTGGCGGGTGATCCTCTGACGGGTGATCTTTTGGCGGTGATCTTTAGGCGGGTGTTCTTCTAAAGGGTGATCTTTTGGCGGGTGATACTCTGGCGGCTGATCTATTGGCGGGTGATCCCCTGACGGGTGTTCTTTTGACGGGTGATCTTTTTGCAGGTGATCTTTTGACAGGTGATCTTCTGACGGGTGATCTTTTGGCGGGTGATCTTTAGGCGTGTGTTCTTCTAAGGAATGGGGTTAGTTTCTAGAGAAACTGTGGTGCTGCGTCGGTGGGGGGATGAAACACGAGAATTTAGTTTTATCGACTGAGTCGATAAGGTAAATTGACCACCGTAAAAAGATTCAAATAGCTGACGTTTCGAGCGCTAGCCCTTCGTCGGAGCGAATCAAGGAATTGTGGGTAGTGTGTGGTTTTATATAGTAAGCGGTGGAGCTACGCTATTGGTGGAAATTTGGTGACGTGAAAAACAAATGTAGATTAGTTGAATGAAAAGCGTTCGTTGATTCCGTGGGGTTTGAGAGTGCCGATTTGAAAGATGATTTTTTGTTCTAGGTTTTTACGGCTTTCTGTGTTACCCTGGTGTAGGGAAACGCCGCAGATTGTCATGTGTTGTTTAGAATGGTTAGTAAGATTAAAATGGCGCGCGACTGGTTTGGATGCGTCTTTGTCATTTTTTTCAACGTCTCGGAGATGTTCACGAAAACGGTCGCCCAGTCTCCTCCCTGTTTCGCCAATGTATATCTTTTTGCAAAAAGTACATGTAATGCAGTAGATAACATTTACGGAGGTGCATGTAAAACGATCAGTGATTTTAATAGATCGTTTGGGTCCTGTTATTTTGTCCGCGTTGTGAATGAAAGGACAAGTGTTACATCGTGTGCGTGTGCATTTGAAAGTTCCCGGTACATCGTCAGATTTCAGTGCGCTCGTAACTAGAAAGTTGCCTATGTTTTTGTCACGTTTGAATGAAATTAGTGGGGGTTGTGAAAAAATTCTGCCAGTTTCGGGGTCGTTTTGGAGTAATTTGAAATTTTTTAAAATGATGCTTTTGACTGTGTTGTTGTGTGGGTGGAAAGTGAGGGTGAATGGAATTTTCGTCAAAAAATGTCGTCACGATGTCCAAAAACTTAAATTTAACCGCCACACCAAAATTTCCAACCTTTCAACAGGAGAATGGGCAGCGCTCAAAAGTCTTAGCAAACGACGCGACATTGTTATCAAAGCGACCGACAAAGGCGGGGCGGTAGTTGTTTGGCGGACCGACCTTTACCGACAAGAGGCTTTTCGGCAACTTTCTGACACCGCTTTCTATGCCAAAGTTGATAAAGATCTCACTTCTACCAACCAAAAAATTGTCAAAGAAACTATCCAAGACCTCATTACTAAACAACAATTACCAGTTACCGCCAACAATCTCATCATCACTACTCCTAGAACCTCACGCGTTTATTTCAAACCTAAAATTCATAAACCAAACAATCCGGGCCGACCCATTGTTTCCGCTTGTAGCTGTCCTACCGAACTAATTTCTAGCTATTTAGACAAAATCATGGCCCCCATTGTCAAATCACTACCCTCGTACATTAAGGACACCAATCACGCACTCGAAATTTTCCGGGATTTCAGTTTTGCCAGCGAAAACAAATTAATTTTCACTATGGACATTACCTCTTTATATACCGTCATCCCCAATGACGAAGGACTTCAAGCACTAAAATATTTTTTCGACCAGCGCTCCATTCAAAACCCAAGCTCAGAAACACTGCTCCGCTTAGCCGAATTAGTTTTGACACTTAACTGTTTTTCATTTTCCCAAAACTACTACAAACAAGTAAATGGAGTCGCCATGGGTACCAAAATGGGACCAAGCTACGCTAACCTTTTTGTAGGCCACATCGAACACAAATTTTTTAATCAGTACCACGGAACCAAACCCGAACTCTACGGCCGCTACATCGATGATTGCATTGGCGCTACCTCTTCCAGTAAAGAGGAACTTAATCAATTCATAACTTCTGTCAATACTTTTCATCCAGCTCTAAAATATACCTGGGAAATTTCCGAAACCTCAGTCGCTTTTCTTGACATTAATATTTCAATCAATGGTAACAGTTTATCCACAAGTGTGCACTACAAACCTACAGATTCCCACAGTTATCTGTTACATTCATCCTCACATCCATCGCACGTTAAAAACGCCATTCCGTATTCTCAATTTCTCAGACTTCGACGTCTATGTAGTGATGACTCTGATTTTTCCAACAAATCAGAAGAAATGTGCCAGTTTTTCAAGAAACGTGGGTACCCTGACTCTGTTGTTAATACGGGCCAACAACGTGCACAACAGATCGACAGACAGTCAGCACTACAAACGCCACAGAAGGAAGAGAACGAGAGAATTCCATTCACCCTCACTTTCCACCCACACAACAACACAGTCAAAAGCATCATTTTAAAAAATTTCAAATTACTCCAAAACGACCCCGAAACTGGCAGAATTTTTTCACAACCCCCACTAATTTCATTCAAACGTGACAAAAACATAGGCAACTTTCTAGTTACGAGCGCACTGAAATCTGACGATGTACCGGGAACTTTCAAATGCACACGCACACGATGTAACACTTGTCCTTTCATTCACAACGCGGACAAAATAACAGGACCCAAACGATCTATTAAAATCACTGATCGTTTTACATGCACCTCCGTAAATGTTATCTACTGCATTACATGTACTTTTTGCAAAAAGATATACATTGGCGAAACAGGGAGGAGACTGGGCGACCGTTTTCGTGAACATCTCCGAGACGTTGAAAAAAATGACAAAGACGCATCCAAACCAGTCGCGCGCCATTTTAATCTTACTAACCATTCTAAACAACACATGACAATCTGCGGCGTTTCCCTACACCAGGGTAACACAGAAAGCCGTAAAAACCTAGAACAAAAAATCATCTTTCAAATCGGCACTCTCAAACCCCACGGAATCAACGAACGCTTTTCATTCAACTAATCTACATTTGTTTTTCACGTCACCAAATTTCCACCAATAGCGTAGCTCCACCGCTTACTATATAAAACCACACACTACCCACAATTCCTTGATTCGCTCCGACGAAGGGCTAGCGCTCGAAACGTCAGCTATTTGAATCTTTTTACGGTGGTCAATTTACCTTATCGACTCAGTCGATAAAACTAAATTCTCGTGTTCTTCTAAGGGGTGATCTTTTGGCCGGTGATCATCTGACGGGTGATCTTTTCGCGTGTGATCCTCTGATGGGAGATCTTTTGGCTCGTGATCTTTTGGCGGGTGATCTTTAGGCGGGTATTCTTTTAAGGAGTGATCTTTTGGCGGGTGATCTTCTGACGGGTGATCTTTCGGCGGGTAATCTTTTGGCGGGTGATCTTTAGGCTTGTGTTCTTTTTAGGAGTGATCTTTTGGCGGGTGATCTTCTGACTGGTGATCTTTTTGACGGGTGATCCTCTGACGGGTGATCTTTTGGTGGTTATCTTTAGGCGGGTGTTCTTCTAAAGGGTGATCTTTTGGTGGGTGACACTCTGTCGGGTGATCCCCTGACGGGTGTTCTTTTGACGGGTGATCTTTTTGCAGGTGATCTTTTGACAGGTGATCTTCTGACGGGTGATCTTTTGGCGGGGCATTCTCTGACGGGTGGTCCTTTGGCGGGTGATCCTCTGACGGTTGATCTTTTGACGGGTGATCTTTTGGCGGGTGATCTTCTTACGGGTGATCTTTTGGCGCGTGATCCTCTGACGGGTGATCTTTTGGCGGGTGATCCTCTGACGGGTGATCTTTAGACAGGTGATCTTTTTGTAGGTGATCTTTTGATAGGTGATCTTCAGACGCGTGATCTTTAGGCGGGTGTTCTTCTAAGGGGTGATCTTTAGGCGGGTGATCCTCCGACGGGTGATTTTTTGGCGTGTGATCCTCTGATGGGTGATGTTCAGGCGAGTGATCTTCTGACGGGTGATCCTTTCGGGGGTGATCTTCAAAGAGGTGATCGTTAGGCGGGGATACTCTGACGGGTGATCTTTCGGCGGGTGATCCTCGGACGGGTGATCTTTTGACTGGTGATCTTTTGGCGTGTGATCTTCTGACGGGTAATGTTTTGGCGGGTGATCTTTTGGCGGGTGATCTTTAGGCGGGTGTTCTTTTAAGGAGTGATCTTTTGGCGGGTGATCTTCTGACGGGTGATCTTCTGACGGGTGATCTTTTGGCGGGTGATCTTTAGGCTTGTGTTCTTTTTAGGAGTGATCTTATGGCGGTTGATCTTCTGACTGGTGATCTTTTTAGCGGGTGATCCTCTGACGGGTGATCTTTTGGCGGTGATCTTTCGGCGGGTGTTCTTCTAAAGGGTGATCTTTTGGCGGGTGATACTCTGGCGGCTGATCTTTTGGCGGATGATCCCCTGACGGGTGTTCTTTTCACGGGTGATCTTTTTGCAGGTGATCTTTTGACAGGTGATCTTCTGACGGATGATCTTTTGGCGGGTGATCTTTAGGCGTGTGTTCTTCTAAGGGGTGATCGTTTGGCCGGTGATCATCTGACGGGTGATCTTTTCGCGTGTGATCCTCTGATGGGAGATGTTCTGGCGAGTGTTCTTCTGACGGGTGATCTTTTGGCGTGTGATCCTCTTATGGGAGATGTTCTGGCGAGTTATCTTCCAACGGGTGATTTTTTTTCGGGTGATCCTCTGACAGGTGATCTTTGGACGGGTGATCTTTTGGCCGGTGATCTTCTGACGGCTGATCTTTTGGCGGGTGATCCTCTGAAGGGTGATCATTTGGCGGGTTATTTTCTGAAGCGTGGTCTTTTGTCGGGCGATCCTCTGACGGGTGATCTTTTTGCGGGTGATCGTCTGACGGGTGATCTTCTGGCGGGTGATCCTCTGACGGGTGATATTTTGACGGGTGATCTTATGGCGGGTGATCCTCTGACGGGTGACATTTTGGCCTGTGATCCTCTGACCGGTGATGTTCTGGCGGGTGATCTTTTGGGGATGATCTTCTAATTGGTGATCGTTAGGCGGGTGATCCTCTGATAGGTGATCTTTCGTCGGGTAATCCTCTGACGGGTGATCTTTTGACGGGTGATCTTTTGGTGGGTGATCCTCTAACGGGTGATCTTTTGACGGGTCATCTTTAGGCGGGTGTTCTTCTAACGGGTGATCTTTTGGCGGGTGATTCTCTGATGGGTGATCTTTTCGCGTGTGATTATCTGATGGGTGATGTTTTGGCGAGTGATCTTCTGACGGGTGATCTTTAGGAGGGTGATCTTTTATAGGCTGATCTTTTGGCGAGTGATAATCTGACGGGTGATCTTTTGACGGGTGATCTTTTAGACTTAGTGGGTGATCCTCTGACTGGTGATGTTTAGGCGGGTGATATTCTGACGGGTGATCTTTAGGCGGGTGTTCTTCTAACGATTGATCTTTTGGCGGATGATCTTCTGACTTGTGATCTTTTCGCGAGTGATCATTTCGCGGGTGATCTTCTGCGGGTGATCTTTTGGCGGGTAATCCTTAGGCGGGTGTTCTTCTAAGAGGTGATCTTTTGGCGGGTGATCCTCTGACGGGTGATCTTTTCGCGTCTGATTATTTGACCGGTGATGTTTTTGCGAGTGATCTTCTGACGGATGATGTTTTTGCGAGTGATCTTCTGACGCGTGATCTTTAGGAGGGTGATCTTTTAAGGGCTGATCCTTTGGCGGGTGATAATCTGACGGGTGATCTTTTCGCGGGTGATCCTCTGACGGGTGATCTTTTGACGGGTGATCTTTTACCGTGGGTTCTTCTGACGGGGGATGTTTTAGCGGCTGATCTTCTGACGCGTGATCTTTTGGTAGGTCATCTTCTGACGGGTGATCTTTAGGCGGGTGTTCTTCTAAGGGGTGATCTTTTGGCGGGTGATCCTCTGACGGGTGATCTTTTCGCGTGTGATCCTCTGATGAGTGATGTTCTGGTGAGTGATCTTCTGACGGGTGATCTTTTGGTGGGTGATCTTCTAAGGGGTGATCTTTTGGCGAGTGATAATCTGACGGGTGAACTTTTGACGGGTGACCCTCTGACGGTGATCTTTAGGCGGGTGTTCTTCTAAGGGGTGATCTTTTGGCGGGTGATCCTCTGACTGGTGATCTTTTCGCGTGTGATCCTCTGATGAGTGATGTTCTGGTGAGTGATCTTCTGACGGGTGATCTTTAGGAGGGTGATCTTTTATAGGCTGATCTTTTGGCGAGTGATAATCTGACGGGTGAACTTTTGACGGGTGACCCTCTGACGGTGATCTTTTGGCGGGTGATCCTCTGTTGGGAGATCTTTTGACGGGTGATGTTTTAGCGTGTGATCCTTTGACGGGTGATGTTTTGGCGGGTGATCCTCTGACGGGTGATCTGTGGACGGGTGATCTTTTGGCCGGTGATCTTCTGGCGGCTGATCTTTTGGCGGGTGATCCTCTCAACGGTGATCTTTTGGCGGGTGATTTTCTAAAGGGTGGTCTCTTCGCGGGTGATCCTCTGCCGGGTCATCTTTTTGCGGGTGATCCTCTGACGGGTGATCTGTGGACGGGTGATCTTTTGGCCGGTGATCTTCTGGCGGCTGATCTTTTGGCGGGTGATCCTCTCAACGGTGATCTTTTAGCGGGTGATTTTCTAAAGGGTGATCTTCTGGCGGGTGATCCTCTGACGGGTGATATTTTGTCCTGTGATCCTCTGACCGGTGATGTTCTGGCGAGTGATCTTCTGACGGGTAATCTTTTGGGGGGTGATCTTCTAATTGGTGATCGTTAGGCGGGAGATACTCTGATGGGTGATCTTTCGGCGGGTAATCCTCTGACGGGTGAACTTTTGACGGGTGATCTTTTGGCGGGTGAACCTCTGATGGGTGATCGTTTGACGGGTCATCTTTAGGCGGGTGTTCTTCTAAGGGGTGATCATTTAGCGGGTGATCCTCTGACGGGTGATCTTTTCGCGTGTGATTATCTGATTGGTGATGTTTTGGCGAGTGATCTTCTGACGGGTGATCTTTAAGAGGGTGATCTTTTATAGGCTGATCTTTTCGGGAGTGATAATCTGACGGGTGATCTTTTGACGGGTGATCTTTTAGTGGGTGATCCTCTGACGGGTGATGTTTAGGCGGGTGATCGTCTGACGGGTGATCTTTTGGCTGGTGATCTTCTGAAGTGTGATCTTTTCGCGGGTGATCTTTTGGCGGGTGATCTTTAGGCGGGTGTTCTTTTAAGGAGTGATCTTTTGGCGGGTGATCTTTTGACGGGTGATCTTCTGACGGGTGATCTTTTCGCGAGTGATCATTTGGTGGGTGATCTTCTGACGGGTGATCTTTTTGACATGTGATCCTCTGACGGGTGATCTTTTTGGCGGGTGATCCTCTGACGGGAGATATTTTGGCGGGTGATCTTTTGGTGCGTGATGTTCTAAGGGGTGATCCTCTCATGGGTGATCTTTTAGATTGTGATCCGCTGACGGGTGATCTTTTGACGGGTGATCTTTTGGCGGGTGATCCTCTGACGGGTGATCTTTTTACGGGTGTTCTTCTAAGGGGTGATCTTTTGGCGGGTGATACTCTGACCGGTGATCTTTTGGCGGGTGAGCTTCTGACAGGTGATCTTTTGGCGGGTGATTCTCTGACGGGTGATCCTTTGACGGGTGATCCTCCGACTGGTGATCCTTTGACATGTGATCTTTTGACGGATGATCTTTTGGCGGTGACCTTCTTACAGGTGATCTTTTGGCGGATGATCCTGTGACGGGTGATCTTTCGGCGGGTGATCCTCTGACGGATGATCTTTTGACTGGTGATCTTTTGGTGGGTGATCTTTTGACGGGTGATCTGTTGGTGCGTGATCTTCTAAGGGGTGATCCTGTGACGGGTGATCGTTTGGCGGGTGATCCTGTGACGGGTGATCTTTTGACGGGGGATCTTTTGGCTGGTGATCCTCTGACGGGTGATCTTTTGATGGATCATCTTTAAGCGGGTGTTCTTCTAAGGGGTGATCTTTTGGCGGGTGATTCTCTGACGGGTGATTTTTTGGCGTGTGATCATCTGACGGGTGATCTTTTGGCGGGTGATCTTTTGGTGCGTGACCTTTTGGTGCGTGATCTTCTAAGGGGTGATCCTCTGACGGGTGATAGTTTGGCGGGTAATCCTCTGACAGGTGATCTTTTGACGAGAGATCTTTTGGTGCGTGATGTTCTAAGGGGTGATCCTCTGAATGGTGATCTTTCGGATTGTGATCCTCTGTCGGATGATCTTTTGACGGGTGATCTTTTGGCGGGTGATCCTCTGACGGGTGATCTTTTGGCGTGTGATCATCTGACGAGTGATGTTTTGGCGAGTGATCTTCTGACGGGTGATCTTTTGTAGGGTGATCTTTTAAGGGGTGATCTTTAGACGGGTGATCTTTAGGCGGGTGTTCTTCTAAGGGGTGATCTTTTGGCGGGTGATCCTCTGTCGGTTGATGTTTTGGCGGGCGATCTTTTGACGGGTGATCTTTAGGCGGGTGTTCTTGTAAGGGGTGATCTTTTGGCGGGTGATCTTCTGACGGGTGATTTCTTCGCGGGTGATCCTCTGACGGGTGATCTTTCGGCGGGTGATCCTCTGACGGATGATCTTTTGACTGGTGATCTTTTGGTGGGTGATCTTCTGTCGGGTGAACTTTTGGCGGGTGATCTTTGGGTGCGTGATCTTCTAAGGGGTGATCCTCTGACGGGTGATCGTTTGGCGGCTGATCCTCTGACGGGTGATCTTTTGACGGGAGATCATCTGACGAGTGATGTTTTGGCGAGTGATCTTCTGACGGGTGATCTTTTGTAGGGTAATCTTTTAAGGGGTGATCTTTAGACGGGTGATCTTTAGGCGGGTGTTCTTCTAAGGTGTGATCTTTTGGTGGGTGATCTTCTATTGGGTGAACTTTTGGCGGGTGATCTTTGGGTGCGTGATCTTCTATCGGGTGATCCTCTGACGGGTGATCGTTTGGCGGCTGATCCTCTGACGGGTGATCCTCTGACGGGTGATCTTTTGACGGGAGATCTTTTGGCGGGTGATCCTCTGGCGGGTGATCTTTTGGTGGGTGACCTTTAGGCGGGTGTTCTTCTAAGGGGTGATCTTTTGGCCGGTCATCCACTAACGAGTGATCTTTTGGCGAGTGATCCTCTGACGGGTGATATTTTGACGGGTGAACTTTTTGCTGGTGATCTTTTTTTGACAGCTGATCATGTGACGGGTGATCTTTTGGCGGGTGATCTTTAGGCGGGTGTTTTTCTAAGTGGTGATCTATTGACGGGTGATCCTCTGTGGGGTGATCTTTTGGGGGGGATCTTCTAAGGGGTGATCGTATGGCGTGTGATGCTGTGACGGGTGATCTTTTGGCGGGTGATCTTTAGACGGGTGTTTTTCTAAGGAGTGATCTTTTTGCTAGCGATCTTCTGATAGGGGATCTTTTGGCGGGTGTTTTTCTAAGGAGTGATCTTTTTGCTAGTGATCTTCTGAGAGTTGATCTTTTCGTGGGTGATCTTTTGGCGGGTGATCTTCTGAAGGGTGATCTTTTCGCGGGTTATCCTCTGACGGGTGTTCTTTTGGCGGGCGATCTTTAGGCGGGTGTTCTTCTAAGGGGTGATCTTTTGGCGGGTGATCCTGTAACGGGTGAACTTTTGGCGGGTGATCCTCTGACGGGTGATCTTTTGGCTGGTGATCTTCTGACGGGTGATCTTTTGGCGTGTGATAATCTGACGGGGGATGTTTTCGGGGGTGATCTTATGGTGCGTGATCTTCTAAGGGGTGATCCTCTGACGGGTGATCTTATGACGGGACATCTTTTGGCGGGTTGTCCTCTGACGGGTGATCTTTGGACGAGTGATCTTTTGGCGGGTGATCTTCTGACGGCTGTTCTTTTGGCGGGTCCTTCTCTGACGGGTGATCTTTTGGCGGGTGATTTTCTGAAAGGTGGGATTTCGGTGGGTGATCCTCTGACGGACCATCTTTTTGCGGGTGATCGTCTGAAGGGTGATCTTTTGGCGGGTGATCCTCTGACGGGTGATCTTTTGGCGTGTGATCATCTGACCGGTGATGTTTTGGCGAGTGATCTTCTGACGGGTAATCTTTTGGAGGGTGATCTTTTAAAAGGTTATCTCTCGACGGGTGATCTTTAGGCGGGTGATCTTTAGGCAGGCGTTCTTCTACGCGGTGATCTTTTGGGGTGTGATCCTCTGACTGGTGATGTTTTGGCGAGTGATCTTCTCACGGGTGATCTTTTGGGGGGTGATCATGTAAGGGGTGATCGTTTGGGGGGTGATCCTCTGACGGGTGATCTTTTCGCGGGTGATCTTTAGGCGGATGTTCTTCTATGGGTTGATCTTTTGGCGGGTGATCCTCTGACGGATAATCTTTTGGCGTGTTATTCGCTGACGGGTGATGTTTTGTTGAGTGATCTTCTCACAGGTGATCTTTTGGCGTGTGATCCTCTAACGGGTAATCTTTTGGCGGGTGATTTTCTGAAGGGTGATCTTTTGGCGGGTGATCCTCTCACGGGTCATCTTTTGGCGGGTGATCGTCTGACGGGTGATCTTCTGGAGGGTGATCCTATGACGGGTGATCTTTTGACGGGAGATCTTTTGGCGGGTGGTCTTCTCACGGGTGATCTTTTGGCGGGTGATCCTCTCACGGGTCATCTTTTGGCGGGTGATCGTCTAACGGGTGATCTTTTGGCGTGTTATCCGCTGACGGGTGATGTTTTGTTGAGTGATCTTCTCACAGGTGATCTTTAGGCGGATGTTCTTCTAAGGGGTGATCTTTTGGCGGGTGATACTCTGACGGGAGATCTTTTGGCGGGTGTTCCTCTGACGGGTGATCTTTTGACGGGTGATCTTTATGCAGGTAATCTTTTGACAGGTGATCTTCTGACGGGTGAGCTTTTGGCGGGTGATCCTCTGATAGGTGATGTTCTGGCTAGTGATGTTCTGACGGGTGATCTTTTGGGTGGTTATGTTCTAAGGGGTGATCGTTAGGCTGGTGATCCTCTTACGGGTGATCTTTCGGCGGGTGATCCTCTGACGGGTGATCTTTTGGCGGGTGATCCTCTGACGGGTGATCAATTGACGGGTGATCTTTTGGCGGGTGATCTTCTGACGGGTGATCTTTTGGCGGGTTATCCTCTCACGGGTGATCTTTTAACGGGTCATCTTTAGGCGGGTGTTCTTGTAAGGGGTGATCTTTTGGCGGGTGATCTTCTGACGGGTGATTTCTTCGCGGGTGATCATTTCGTGGGTGATCTTCTGATGGGTGATCTTTTGACGGGAGATGTTTTGGCGGGTGATCCTCTGACGGGTGATCTTTAGGCGGGTGTTTTTCTAAGGAGTGATCTTTTTGCTAGTGATCTTCTGAGAGTTGATCTTTTCGCGGGTGATCTTTTGGCGGGTGATCTTCTGAAGGGTGATCTTTTCGCGGGTTATCCTCTGACGGGTGTTCTTTTGGCGGGCGATCTTTAGGCGGGTGTTCTTCTAAGGGGTGATCTTTTGGCGGGTGATCCTCTAACGGGGGAACTTTTGGCGGGTGATCCTCTGACGGGTGATCTTTTGGCTGGTGATCTTCTGACGGGTGATCTTTTGGCGTGTAATCATCTGACGGGGGATCTTTTGGGGGGTGATCTTATGGTGCGTGATCTTCTAAGGGGTGATCCTCTGACGGGTGATCTTATGACGGGACATCTTTTGGCGGGTTATCCTCTGACGGGTGTTCTTCTAACGATTGATCTTTTGGCGGATGATCTTCTGACTTGTGATCTTTTCGCGAGTGATCATTTGGCGGGTGATCTTCAGACGGGTGATCTTTTGGCTGGTGATCCTTAGGCGGGTGTTCTTCTAAGAGGTGATCTTTTCGCGGGTGATCTTTTGGCGGGTGATCCTCTGACGGGTGATCTTTTCGCGTCTGATTATTTGACGGGTGATGTTTTTGCGAGTGATCTTCTGACGGGTGATGTTTTTGCGAGTGATCTTCTGACGCGTGATCTTTAGGAGGGTGATCTTTTAAGGGCTGATCTTTTGGCGGGTGATAATCTGACGGGTGATCTTTTCGCGGGTGATCCTCTGTCGGGTGATCTTTTGGCGGGTGATCTTTTGGTGCGTGATGTTCTAAGGGGTGATCCTCTCATGGGTGATCTTTTAGATTGTGATCCTCTGACGGGTGATCTTTTGGCATGTGATTTTCTGAAGGGTGGTCTTTTGGCGGGTGATCGTCTGATGGTTCATCTTTTGGCGGGTGATCCTCTGACGGGTGATCTTTTGGCTGGTGATCCTCTTTCGGGTGATTGTCTGTCGGGTTAACTTTTGGCCGGTGATCTTTTGGCGGGTGAGCTTCTGACGGGTGATCTTTTGGCGGCTGATTCTCTGACGGGTGATCCTTTGGCGGGTGATCTTTTAGCGGATGATCCTCTGACGGGTGATGTTTTAGCGGGTGATCTTCTGACGGGTGATCTTTTGGTAGGTGATCTTTTGACGGGTGATCTTTAGGCGGGTGTTCTTCTAAGGGGTGATCTTTTGGCGGGTGATCCTCTGACGGGTGATCTTTTGGCGGGTGATCTTTTGGCGAGTGATCTTTAGGCGGGTGTTCTTCTAAGGAGTGATCTTTTGGCGGGTGATCTTCTGACGGGTGATCTTTTGGTGGGTAATCTTCTAAGGGGTGATCGTTAGGCGGGTGATCCTCTGACGAATGATCTTTCGGCGGGTGATCCTCTGACGGGTGATCTTTTGACTGGTGATCTTTTGGCGGGTGATCTTCTGACGGGTGATGTTTTAGCGGCTGATCCTCTGACAGGTGATCTTTTGGCGGGTGATCTTCTTAGGGGTGATGTTCTGACGGATGATCTTTCAGCGGGTTATCCTCTGACGGGTGATCTTTTGGCGGGTGATCTTTAGGCTGGTGTTCTTCTAAGGGGTGATCCTTTGGCGGGTGATAATCTGACGGGTGATCTTTTGGCGGGTGATCTTCTGACGGGTGATTTTTTGGCGGGTGATCCTCTGACGGGTGCTCTTTGGACGGGTTATCTTTTGGCCGGTGATCTTCTGACGGCTGATCTTTTGGCGGGTGATCCTCTGAAGGGTGATCCTGTGAAGGGTGATCTTTTGGCGGGTGATTTTCTGAAGGGTTGTCTTTTCGCGGGCGATCCTCTGACGTGTGATCTTTTGACGGGTGATCTTTTAGTGGGTGATCCTCTGACGATTGATGTTTAGGCGGGTGATCTTTTGGTAGGTGATCTTCTGACGAGTGATCTTTACGCGGGTGTTCTTCTAAGGGATGATCTTTTGGCGGATGATCCTCTGACGGGTGATCTTTTGACGGGTCATCTTTAGGCGGGTGTTCTTCTAAGTGGTCATCTTTTGGCTCGTGATCCTCTGACGAGTGATCTTTTCGGTGGTGATTATCTGACAGGTGATGTTTTGGCGAGTGATCTTCTGACGGGTGATCTTTAGGAGGTTGATCTTTTAAGGGCTGATCTTTTGGCGGGTGATAATCTGACGGGTGATCTTATAGCGGGTGATGCTCCGACGGGTGATCTTTTGACGGGTGATATTTTACGGCTGATCCTCTGAAGGGTGATGTTTTAGCCGGTGATCTTCTGATGGGTTATCTTTTTGTAGCTGATCTTCTGACGGGTGATATTTTGACGGGTGATCTTTTGGCGGGTGATCCTCTGACGGGTGATCTTTTGACGGATCATCTTTAGGCGGGTGTTCTTCTAAGGGGTGATCTTTCGGCGGGTGATCCTCTGACGGGTGATCTTTTCGCGTGTGATTATCTGACAGGTGATGTTTTGGCGAGTGATCTTCTGACGGGTGATCTTTAGGAGGGTGATCTTTTAAGGGCTGATCTTTTGGCGGGTGATAATCTGACGGGTCATCTTTTGGCGGGTGATCCTCTGACGGGTGATCTTTTTGTGTGTGATCCTCCGTCGGGTGATCTTTTGGCGGGTGATCCTCTAACGGGTGATCTTTTGGCGGGTGATCTTTAGGCGGGTGTTCTTCTAAAGCCCCGGCTACACGTTCTAACATTGTTATATAACATTTGTTGGTCTAACAATGTTAGAACGTGTAGCCGGCATGTTGGATGATGTTTGACTAACATTTTTTCTTAGACGAATGTTTGATCGAAATCAAAACGTCCTTGTAACAAAAAATGTTAGACAAGCATAATCTATCATGCCGGCTACACGTTCTAACATTGTTAGACCAACAAATGTTATATAACAATGTTAGAACGTGCAGACGGGGCTTAAGGGGTGATCTTTTGGCGGGTGATACTCTGAGGGGTGATCTTTTGGCGGGTGATCCTCTGACGGGTGATCTTTACGCGGGTGTTCTTCTAAGTGGTGATCTTTTGGCGGTGATCCTCTCACGGGTGATCTTTTCGCGTGTGATCCTCTGACGGGTGATGTTTTGGCGAGTGATCTTTTGACCGGTGATCTTTCGGGGGGTGATCTTCTAAGGGGTGATCTTTTTGCGGGTGATCCTCTCACGGGTGATCTTTTGGCGGGTGATCCTCTGACGGGTGATCCTTTGGCGGGTGATCTTTAGACGGGTGTTCTTCTAAGGGGTGATCTTTTGGCGGGTGATCATCTGACGGGTGATCTTTTGGCGTGTGATCCTCCGATGGGTGATGTTCTGGCGAGTGATATTCTGACGGGTGATTTTTCGGGGGGTGTTCTTCTAAGGGGTGATCGTTAGGCGGCTGATCCTCTGACGGATGATCGTTTAGCGGGTGATCCTCTGACGGGTTATCTTTTGACGGGAGATCTTTTGGCGGGTGATCTTCTGACGGGTGACCTTTTTGGCGGGTTATTATGTGACGGGTGACCTTTTGACGTGTGATCTTTTAGTGGGTGATCCTCTGACGGGTGATGTTTAGCCAGGTGATCTTCTGACGGGTGATCGTTTGGTATGTGATCTTCTGACGGGTGATCTTTAGGCGGATGATTCTCTGACGGGTGATCTTTTGGCTGGTGATCCTCTGACGGGTGATCTTTTGACGGGTGATCTTTCGGCGGGTGATCCACTGACGGGTGATCTTTTGGCGGATGAGCTTCTGACGAATGATCTTTTTGCGGGTGATTCTCTGACGGGAGATCCTTTGGCGGGTGACCCTGTGACGGGTAATCTTTTGACGGGTGATCTTTTGGCGGGTGATCCTCTGACGGGTGATCCTCTGACGGGTGATCTTTTGACAGGTGATCTTTTGGCGGGTGATCTACATGTGGGTGTTCTTGTAAGGGGTGATCTTTTGGCGGGTGATCCTCTGACGAGTGATGTTCTGGCAGGTGATCTTTTGACGGTGAACTTTCGGTGGATGATCTTCTAAGGCGTGATCGTTAGGCGGGTGATCCTCTGATGGGTGATCTTTCGGCGGGTGATCCTCTGACGGGTGATCTTTTGACTGGTGATATTTTGGCGGGTGATCTTCTGACGAGTGATGTTTTGGCGGGTGATCCTCTGACGCGTGATCTTTGGACGGGTGATGTTTTGGCCGGTGATCTTCTGACGGGTGATCTTTTTGCGTGTGATCGGCTCACGGGTGATCTTCTGGCGGGTGATCCACTGATGGGTGATCTTTTGGCGGGTGATCCTCTGACGGGTGATCTTTTGGCGTGTGATCCTCTGACTGGTGATCATTTGACGGGTGATCTTTTGGCGGGTGATCTTCTGATGGGTGATCTTTTGGTGGGTGATCTTTTGGCGGGTGATCCTCTGAAGGTTGATCTTTTCGCGTGTGATTATCTGATGGGTGATGTTTTGGGGAGTTATCTTCTGACGGGTGATCTTTAGGACGGTGATCTTTTAAGGGCTGATCTTTTGGCGAGTGATAATCTGACGGGTGATCTTCTGGCAGGTGATCATCTGACAGGTGACCTTTTGACGGGTGATCTTTTAGTGAGTGATCCTCTGGCGGGTGATGTTTAGGTGGGTGATCCTTTGGTAGGTGATCTTCTGACGGGTGATCTTTAGGCGGGAGTTTTACTAAGGGGTGATCTTTTGGCGGGTAATCTTCCGACTTGTGATCTTTTCGTGAGTGATCATTTGACGGGTGATCTTCGGTCGGGTGATCTTTTGGCGGGTGATCCTCTGACGGGTGATCTTTTGGCCGGTCCTTTTTTGGCGGGTGATCCTCTGACGTGTGATCTTTTGACGGGTCATCTTTAGGCAGGTGTTCTTCTAAGGGGTGATCTTCTGGCGGGTGACCTTTTGACGGGTGATCTTTTAGTGGGTGATCCTCTGGCGGGTGATGTTTAGGTGGGTGATCTTTTGGCGGGTGATCCTCTGACGGGTGATCGTTTCGCATGTGATTATCTGACGGGTGATGTTTTGGCGAGTGATCTTCTGAAGGGTGATCTTTAGGCGGGTGATCTTTTTACGGGTGATCCTCTGACGGGGGATGTTTTAGCGGGTGATCTTCTGACGTGTAATCTTTTGGAAGGTGATCTTCTGACCGGTGATCTTTTGGCGCGTGATCTTTAGGCGAGTGTTCTTCTAAGTTGTGATCTTTTGGCGGGTGATCCTGTGACGAGTGATCTTTTGAGGGGTTATCTTTAGGCGGGTTTTCTTCTAAGGGGTGATCTTTTGGCGAGTGATCCTCTGACGAGTGATCTTTTCGCGAGTGATTATCTGACGGGTGATGTTTTGGTGAGTGATCCTCTGACACGTGATCTGTCGGGTGATCCTTTGTCGGGTTAACTTTAGACCTGTGATCTTTTGGCGGGTGAGCTTCTGACGGGTGTTCTTTTGGCGGGTGATTCTCTGACGGGTGATCTTTTAGCGGGTGATGTTCTGACGGGTGATCTTTAGGCGGGTGTTGTTCTAAGGGGTGATCTTTTGGCGGGTGATCCTCTGACGAGTGATCGTTTGGCGAGTGATCCTCTGACGGGTGATATTTTGACGGGTGATCTTTGTGCAGGTGATCTTTTGACAGGTGATCTTCTGACGGGTGATCTTTTGGCGGTGATCTTTTGGCGGGTGATCCTCTGACGGGTGATCTTTTGGCGGGTGATCCTCTGACGGGTGATCATTTGAAGGGTGATCTTTTGGCGGGTCATGTTTAGGCGGGTGTTCGTCTAAGAGGTGATCTTTTGGCGGGTGACCTTTTGACGGGTGATCTTTTAGTGGGTGATCCTCTGGCGGGTGATGTTTAGGTGGGTGATCTTTTGGTAGGTGATCTTCTGACGGGTGATCTTTTGGCCGGTCCTTTTTTGGCGGGTGATCCTCTGACGTGTGATCTTTTGACGGGTCATCTTTAGGCGGGTGTTCTTCTAAGGGGTGATCTTCTGGCGGGTGATCTTTTGACGGGTGATCCTCTGACGGGTGATCGTTTCGCATGTGATTATCTGACGGGTGATGTTTTGGCGAGTGATCTTCTGAAGGGTGATCTTTAGGAGGGTGATCTTTTAAGGGCTGATCTTTTGGCGGGTGATGATCTGACGGGTGATCTTTTGGCGGGTGATCCTCTGACGGGTGATCTTTTGACGGGTGATCCTCTGACGGGGGATGTTTTAGCGGGTGATCTTCTGACGTGTAATCTTTTGGAAGGTGATCTTCTGACCGGTGATCTTTTGGTGCGCGATCTTTAGGCGGGTGTTTTTCTAAGTGGTGATCTTTTGGCGGGTGATCTTTTGGCGGGTGATCCTGTGACGAGTGATCTTTTGGCGAGTGATCATCTGACGGGTGATATTTTGACGGGTGATCTTTTGACGGGTGATCTTTTTGCAGGTGATCTTTTGACAGGTGATCTACTGACGGGTGATCTTTAGGCGGGTATTCTTCTAAGGGGTGATCTTTTGGCGGGTGATCTTCTGACGGGTGATCTTTTGGCGGGTGTTCCTCTGACGGGTGATCTTTTTGCGGGTGTTCTTCTAAGGGATGATCTTTTGGCGGGTGATCCTCTGACGTGTGATCTTTTGACTGGTCATCTTTAGGCGGGTGTTCTTCTAAGAGGTGATCTTTAGGCGGGTGATCCTCTGACGGGTGATCTTTTGGCGGGTGATCCTCTGACGGGTGATCATTTGACGGGTGATCTTTTGGCGGGTGATCTTCTGATGGTTGATCTTTTAGTGGGTGATCTTTTGGCGGGTGATCCTCTGACGGGTCATCTTTTGACGGGTCATCTTTAGGCGGGTGTTCTTCTAAGAGGTGATCTTTTGGCGGGTGATCCGCTGATGGGTGATCTTTTGGCGGGTGATCCTCTGGCGGGTGATCATTTGACGGGTGATCTTTTGGCGGGTGATCTTCTGATGGGTGATCTTTTGGTGGGTGATCTTTTGGCGGGTGATCCTCTGACGGGTGATCTTTTGACGGGTCATCGTTAGGCGGGTTTTCTTCAAAGGGGTGATCTTTTGGCGGGTGATCCTCTGACGGGTGATCTTTTCGCGTGTGATTATCTGATGGGTGATGTTTTGGGAAGTTATCTTCTGACGGGTGATCTTTAGGACGGTGATCTTTTAAGGGCTGATCTTTTGGCGAGTGATAATTTGACGGGTGATCTTCTGGCAGGTGATCATCTGAAAGGTGACCTTTTGACGGGTGATCTTTTGGTGGGTGATCCTCTGGCGGTTGATGTTTAGGTGGGTGATCTTTTGGTACGTGATCTTCTGACGGGTGATCTTTAGGCGGGTGTTGTTCTAAGGGGTGATCTTTTGGCGGGTGATCTTCTGACTTGTGATCTTTTCGTGAGTGATCTTCTGATGCGTGATCTTTTGGCGGGTGATCCTCTGACGGGTGATCTTTTGGTATGTGATTTTCTGAATGGTTGTCCTTTGGCGGGTGATCCTCTTACGGGTGATCTTTTGGCGGGTGATCCACTGTCGGGTGATCCTCTGTCGGGTTAACTTTTGACCGGTGATCTTTTGGCGGGTGAGCTTCTGACGGGTGACCCTTTGTAAGGGGTGATCTTTGGGAGGGTGACCCTCTGACGGGTGATACTTTGGCCTGTGATGCTCTGACGGGTGATGTTCTGCAAGTGATCTTCTGACGGGTGATCTATTGGGGGTGATCTTCTAAGAGGTGATCGTTACGCGGGTGATCCTCTGATATGTGATCTTTCCGCGGGTGATCCTCTGACGGGTGATCTTTGGACGGGTGATCTTTTGGCGGGTGATCTTCTGATGCGTGATCTTTTGGCGGGTGATCCTCTGACGGGTGATCTTTTGGCATGTGATTTTCTGAAGGGTTGTCTTTTGGCGGGTGATCCTCTCACGGGTGATCTTTTGGCGGGTGATCCACTGTCGGGTGATCCTCTGTCGGGTTAACTTTTGACCGGTGATGTTTTGGCGGGTGAGCTTCTGACGGGTGACCCCTTGGCGGGTTATTATCTGACGGGTGATCTTTTGACGGGTGATCTTTTATTGGGTGATCCTCTATCGGGTGATGTTTAGGCGGGGGATCTTCTGAGAGGTGATCGTTTGTTTGGTGATCTTCTGACTGGTGATCTTTAGGCGGGTATTCTTCTAAGGGGTGATCTTTTGGCGGGTGATCTTCTGACGGGTGATCTTTTGGCGGTTGTTCCTCTGACGGGTGATCTTTTGGCGGGTGTTCTTCTAAGGGGTGATCTTTTGGCGGGTTATCCTCTGACGGGTGATCTTTTGACGGGTCATCTTTAGGCGGGTGTTCTTTTAAAAGGTGATCTTTTGGCGGTTGATCCTCTGACGGGTGATCTTTTGGCGGGTGATCCTCTGACGGGTGATCATTTGACGGGTGATCTTTTGGCGGGCGATCTTCTGATGGGTGATCTTTTGGTGGGTGATCTTTTGGCGGGTGATCCTCTGACGGGTGATCTTTTGACGGGTCACCGTTAGGCGGGTGTTCTTCAAAGGGGTGATCTTTTGGCGGGTGATCCTCTGACGGGTGATCTTTTCGCGTGTGATTATCTGATGGGTGATGTTTTGGGGAGTTATCTTCTGACTGGTGATCTTTAGGACGGTGATCTTTTAAGGGCTGATCTTTTGGCGAGTGATAATCTGACGGGTGATCTTCTAGCAGGTGATCATCTGACAGGTGACCTTTTGACGGGTGATCTTTTAGTGGGTGATCCTCTGGCTGGTGATGTTTAGGTGGGTGATCTTTTGGTAGGTGATCTTCTGACGGGTGATCTTTAGGCGGGTGTTGTTCTAAGGGGTGATCTTTTGGCGGGTGATCTTCTGACTTGTGATCTTTTCGTGAGTGATCATTTGACGGGTGATCTTCGGACGGGTGATCTTTTGGCAGGTGATCCTCTGACGGGTGATCTTTTGGCCGGTACTTTTTTGGCGGGTGATCCTCTGACGTGTGATCTTTTGACGGGTCATCTTAAGGCAGGTGTTCTTCTAAGGGGTGATCTTCTGGCGGGTGATCTTTTGACGGGTGATCCTCTAACGGGTGATCGTTTCGCATGTGATTATCTGACAGGTGATGTTTTGGCGAGTGATCTTCTGAAGGGTGATCTTAAGGAGGGTGATCTTTTAAGGGCTGATCTTTTGGCGGGTGATGATCTGACGGGTGATCTTTTGGCGGGTGATCCTGTGACGGGTGATCTTTTGACGGGTGATCCTCTGACGGGGGATGTTTTAGCGAGTGATCCTCTGACAGGTGACCTTTTGACGAGTGATCTTCTAGCGGGTGGTCCTCTGACGGGTGATGTTTTAGCGGGTGATCTTTTGGTAGGTGATCTTCTGACGGGTGATCACCCGTGATCGTGACGGGTGATCACTTTAGGAGGGTGATCCTTTGACAGGTGAGCTTCTGACGGGTGATCTTTTGGCGGATGATCTTTACGCGGGTGTTCTTCTAAGTGGTGATCTTTTATCGGTTGATCCTCTGACGGGTGATCTTTTGGCGTGTGATCCTATGATGGGTGATGTTCTGGCGAGCGATCGTTTGACGAGTGATCTTTTGGTGGATGAACTTCTAAGGTGTGATCGTTAGGCTTGTGATCCTCTGACAGTAGTTGAGTAAAGGCGGGTCCAGTGCATCCTCGGTCCCGTTAATTTATAACGTAAAATCATTATGCACACTTTCCCCACAGTAAACCAAATGTCCCGATTGGATTGTTGTGCTCTGAATCATCAAGAGAAGTTCACAAGCGTTACATCCCACAACAACTTTGTTTCTCACATTCTCCTAAAATTTACCAGATTAAACCAAATGTTTCATTTTGTTTAATTTCATCCGAAACATTTATGTCGCATTCTAACTTATAAATAATGATGAAGTGGCATAATACCAATCAGAACATATCCCAAACTATTCAAACAAGTCCATTTAATTTAAAAACGTTTGAGTTAAGGGGACCTTCGGATGCCCACTGGAACCCGCCTTTACTCAACTACTATGTGTCAAAAAACTGGGAAAATCTTCTCCCAAAAATTCAGGAGGGAAAAATCTCCCGACGACGGAAAAATTCATTTGTTTTTTACCCGGATGGAACTTTCATCAGCGGCGGGAAAAACTTTCTCTGGAAAAGAAAATGTCTGATTCCGAAGATGAAGATGAGGAAATAGATGACACTCCTGAAATTATTCAAGAAACATATACAACCATATGGCATTCTCACAAAAACCCCGAACTTGAACATTTTAAAGTTGTCATCCGTAAAAATCAGGGGAAGAACCAAATTCCACTCAAAGATCTCGAATTTTATCAAAAGAAAAAAGTCAATGGCAACGATCATGAAATTTTCAATCACATAACAAATCATGATGGGAATGATTATGAGCATCTTGAAAAATTCCTCATCGATGATTTTAAATATTTTTCACTTGAATATGATGATCTTCATCCAAACAGAAAAAAGTTTCTCAATTTCAATCAAGTTCTTTTCTCCCTTCTGAAAAAGAATGGTTTCAACCCAAATGAAGATGATTTCAAACTGCTTATTCTTCCATCAAGAAGGGCAGAACAGGAAAAAATAATCGAAACAATCTTCAAAAAAATTAAATTGGAAAGAAAATGGAAGCCAGTGACCATGAAGATTGTTCCACATGCTCAGAGGAGGAAGAAAGGAGCGAAAATGAAACCCCAACAACATCTGACGAGGAATTTATTGTCTCTGATACAGAGATGGAGGAAGCAGAGCAAAAGGAAGAAGAGGAAGACTCCATTGAACTCCTTTTTGAATCATTCATCAATCTCCAAGAGGAACACAAGATTCTCAAAAATGAACTCCAAAAACAAAGTTGTCTCCTCTGGGAAATCCACCGGGAATTGAAGGAAAGAGGTGTTGTTAAATCATGAATATGAATGTAAAACATTCATATTTTCTAAGATAGCTTTTCCACATCACTCAGTGGAACCCAGGAATTGAATTTATCGGGATATCCTTTCCATTTAACCAAGGCTTTCTTTTTCTTCTGGTCACGGCGAATAACCTTTTCAATGCGAAAAATATCTTGGTTTGTCCCTTGAAGTTCCGCCTCGTAAAATGATCCAGTTATTTTTTCTCCCAACAGATCGACTAAGCGGTATGTCACAGGATTTGTGTTTAAAACCTCATCAATAACAAATATCTCCTCTGTCCAGTTCGGGGTGGAACCTTTGTCGAATATCTTTCGTTTGTATTTTGAAATTCTAACCCTGTCGCCGACTTTGAATTTTGCTGGGTTGTGTTTAGCATAAATCATGTTCCCATATAAATTAGCGAACACTTGTTTTTCATTTTTCTGTTTGCTCGCCTCTGCAGGTGACATCTTAATGCTTGAATGATAAGTGTTATTATATTGATTCACTAATCTACCCAGTTTGTCAAAGAAAATTGTATTATTGTTAGCAGAAAACATCCGGAAGAGTTTCTCCTTCATCGTCTTGTTCCAATGTTCAACCACAGATGACTTTTCTTCATTCTCTGTGGTATACAATTTTATCCCATTCTTATTCAGGAGATCCTTCATAGTTCCATTGAAAAATTCACTTCCTTTGTCTGTCCAAAGCATTTTCGGTTGTCGCGGGGGCTGCGCCTTCGTGCTGAATATGGATCGGAAAGCATCGGCGACTGTTTGTCCTCGCTTATCTTTCAAGGGGCGAATCCAACCGAACTTTGAGAAAACATCGATTACCATCAGGAGATATCTTATTCCCTTGTTCCACTTTGAAAATTTCCCCATCTCGACCAGATCAGCTGCCCAGATGTTGTCAACGCCATATGCAATAACTCTTCTCTTTGGAAATCTTCTCCTTATTGGCTGGTGAAGTTCATTTGCCAGATTTTGAGTCCAGCCTTCACTCAAAATCTTTTCCCGTTTTTTGGGGCCCCAAATCCAGCGGAGCGGGTCGAGGCGAAGCCGAGACCAAGTTTTTGTTTTGCATCAATGGTATTTCGTGCCAAAGCATGACCCCACTGTCTTTCTTTCCAGGGAATGGAATCCAATGCAGCAACCATTCTCCTGTCTGCTTTATTTTTACATTTGCGTGGATTTGCTTCTTTTGCGCAAACTGAATAATCCACATCATGTTGCATAGCAACTGCATCTGTTTTTCCTGTTGGTTGTTGCAGAATTTCAAGAATCTTCCCCTTTTCATCGAATCTAACTTGCTTTTCCAAAGGGTTATACGGACCAGTGAAGTTATGCCCGAGAAGAGTGAATCCTTTTTTCGGTCTGGGAAGTTTTCCAATCAAGTTATGAACATCCAATCCACTTCCATCCAAATCTGCTCGATCTGTCTTATACTTTCTGTTTGGCCTAATCGCCGTACTCAGTTGATTGAGCATATCGGAAGAGGTTTTGGCAAGAAATGGTTTCATCTTATCCAAAGCAAAATCCAATGCTTTTTTCTGAGCGTTTTTATTCCTCATCAATTCACTTGCCCCATATCTCCCCATTTCAACTGTTTTCTTTCCCAACCACGGAATTGCATGTGCAAAACCAGTCAGTGCAAGTTCACCTATGCCCCCACCTTGTGAGGGCAGATTTAGTTTCCCGAACTTTTCACGAATCTTGTTTTTTTGATTCCACAGGAATCGCAATGACAAAACCACATCTTTCTTCCATTTTTTGCGGTCATGGTTCCAGATGGTTCAACACATTCAGTTTGTTTTTTCTCCTTCACACAATATGACTTCATTTTCAATCGAAATATTCTTTTATGAATTTCTCATTTTGCATTGTGTCAGTCAAACTGAAAGGTTGGAGAATATCATAGAAATCTTTCCCCTGCGACCAGTGATGCAGGAAATAAAGGCAATAATAACCGCAAAGAACACTGTTTATGTTTTGATACTGACTGCTGTTCCAAATTACAGGTTTGGAACTTTTGAATTCGAGAGGATAGCCCATTCCAAAACTATCAAAATACCACATGAATTTCTCCGATGGGGCGCAACAAACCCAATGAGTTCCTGCATTTTTGAGCGAATCAAGATTGATGATGCATGGGCTGTGTTTTTTGGGCATAGCTTCATCTCTTGCAAATATTCCTTTGAAATTGGGAATCCCCAGATATTCAATCCAATTCAATAGATCAACATTATTCAGGGGTTTAATTACAAATTTAGGCTTCGCTTCGCTCAGCTTCATAGAAGTGCTCCGAGAATTGGAATGCTGTTGAATGGACTTTTCGATCCCAGCAGAAGTCCTTTGCCCTTTTTTGATTTTTTTTCCCCATTCCAACAGGGTTTCCCCAGCTTCCGATGAATGGAGGAGGTCGTGCCCAAGGAGTCCCCAATCTTGGAGCTCCTTTTCCTTTTGGGCGTCCAACTCTGGGAGCTCCTTTTCCTTTTGGGAGTCCAACTCTGGGAGCTCCTTTTCCAAACAGGTTTTTCACCATGTCAATAGCCAGTGGAATACCAATGGATGCTAGAATAGCACCTAATGCTCCTCCAGATTGTTTGGCAGATGGTCTCACAACTACTTGCCCCCCTGATTTAAGGGCATTCAGAATATCTTGTTTCTGTTTATTTGTCAACAAACTTTTATTGTCAATCAGTTTCTGAATTTTATCTTGGGGGATGAGGAACCCACCAATCTGACCGCCGCTTCCGCTTATCTTTTTAACTACTTGACTTGCTCCTTCACTCGCCAAACCAGCAAGTGCTGATAATCCCAGTGTTTTAGCCAGGGTTGGTGCAAGTGTTTTGGCTAGAGGTATAATAGCAGAAAATAGACTTCCACCTTGTTTCATTACTTTTCTGATTTGTGTTTTTGTTATCTTAATCTCAACTCCATTTCCCAGAGATTTTGCTTTTGCGATTCTTTTAATTTGATTGGCTGTCAGCATCAGTTCATCATTTCCACTTGTTTGATTACTACCCAATCTCAGGGTGACTGGAGTGTTTGTTCTGAATGCTCTTCCAAGCTTTTGTTTTTGCCCTTCAGACAAATTTACTTTATATGGGTGATATGTTGTCATTTTTAATGATAACATATGTTTTCGCTCCGCTCCGCTTTAGGCAATGACTAATTCATTTCCAACTTTATCAATCTTAGCTGTTTCCTCATAAAGAACCACTGCATGCACATTGAAGGGGCGAGTTGCATTTGCATTCAGCGTATATCGAAATATTAGCTGTTTGGGATCTCGTGTTGGTTTTTCAGCTTGGTAAGACAAGTCGAAATAAATGAGGCTATAAAGTGATTGAAAGTTAGCCAAATTCAACTGAGTCCCAGTGTTGAAGTCATTTTTCCTCATTGCATAAGCCATAACATCATTGAAGATTCTAACTTTTGATTCTGTGTCATAGTCAGTTTCAGGATAAAACACTCCATTTCCATACTCCAATCTGCGAGTTGACAAGGATGAGTTTGCATCTGCTTCATTCAGCTTGAAAGTGTCCATCAAATATGGAGAGTCTTCTGCAGGATCATCATGGGGTGGAGCTGTTCTTTTCAGCCAGACAAAAATATGCCTTACATTATCAATGCTCGCTGAAATCTGGAAGAACCCTGATGATTGTGCAGGAGCTGATTGTTCATATGTTTCTCTCAGATACTTCCATTGTGATTCTTTCAGGAATGAACTGACAAATTTATCATAAAGAGAATCTTTTGGTGTAAGTCTTGGCACCCAAAGCAAAAACCGATTCACAACAACTCTTCCAGGATCTGTACCATTAGCCATATGAATTAATTCATCATCCTGTTGAAGATTAATTTCAAATTGCAGTTGCATTGGGACCAACAGCCTGTCTTCTAGTTCTTCGAAAAAGGAGAAACGATTCAGGGGGATAATCACGTTAACATCTTTAGCACCTCCAGTTCCATTGTCTCGAAGAGCTTGAGTTTGCAGTCGTCTCGCTTCAAATCCTGCATTCCCATTAGCTGTTGTTGCATTCGTATCCAGGTACCAAAAACTGTTCTTTGCGACTGACCTGCTGAAGTCATCTGAGTATTCCAACAGATTTTTAACAAAAGTAACTTTATGCAGATTGTCAGGTTCGTAAACAATCTTCCCTGCTGATCTGATGATCATGTGTTTTATCAGGGAATGTGAGCCATTTATGACTGTTATCCTATCAGCAGCAGCATATCCAGCACCATCTGCTAATTTTTGGAGTTGAAATTGCACTTCAAAATAAGCGTTATGCCAGTCATAAAAAGCCGATCTGTCATTAACGGTAAATTTATAACCATTTTTCGTTTGATGCTGCCCATTTGCTGGGGCTCTGAGTACATCATCCAACTGGAATCTTACTAATTCATTTCTTTGGAGATATTCATTCGATCGAAAAGCCATTTTGATAGATTATTTTAAATTCCTTGGCCACTGATCAGTCTATTTAAGATATCATTTGCAGTTTCTCTCTGTGGGTGTTTCACAGGGAGTGATTGTGGTTTTCGTCCTCGTTTCACAGGACTCGCAGATGGTTTTCCAATCTTCATGTTTCCCAGTTTTTTCATAATCAAATCACCTGATTTCTCCACCGCTGCTTTACCTAGTTTTTCTCCAGCGTGAGAAATTCCTGCGTCCAATGCTTTTTTCGCAAATGGTTTCGCAACTTTCTTGAGAATTCCTTTCATGGCTGGTCCTGTCATCTTTTTCAGTGGCTTGAAGATGGAATCAAAAATGATGCCTGTTCCTTTGTGCTTATAAACAAACTTCCCCAGTTTGGGATGGTAATAACGAGAAAATTCATATGCTTTCATTTTATAGTCTTTTTTTTAATATCAACGAGAATGCTGTGTCTGCCCCATTCAGGTTGACAATTCTTCTTTTCCCATCTGTGATATACATCCGAATGGAGCTTATTGTGTTTTTATTCACAGGGCAGAATGCTATTTTTATGGGTTCACGCTCAAAACTATATGATGCCTGCAAAACAGATGTGGAAAAGGAATAGATGATATCAGTCTCTTCCCCATCCACAAGTGAGTCATTTGTCAAATCACAATGAATGTTCAACATATCAGTATCTTGACTCAAATTAGGAACTTTAGGGCCAACATTAACTTTCTCCTTCAGAATCTTTTTATCAAACCCCACAAGATCCCCGAAATTCGATTGGGTGAAATCCAGTTGATAATTTTCAGCCAGTGTTATTGTCACTCTGAAAGTTTCATTGCTGAAAGCAAGATTGATTGGAAAAACATCTTCTTTTCCAGCGGATTTCACCACTGTTGCTTCCTGGATGAAATCATTTATCCCAGAATACTCCCAAACCCCAGCTGGGAAAGCAATATCGGAAAATGTTTTCCCGCCATCAGAGGAAAATCTAATCAGTTGATTTTCATATTGTGGATTGATGTTATACCACGTAAAACTCATATTGATGATTCGTTTCAACCCAACAACATATTGTTCATTCGGATCAAGAATAATTGGACGATTAAATTTTGTTGTGAAATCTGCAGGTTTGTTTTGTCTGTTCTTAACAGCGTAAGATGACAAGACGATTTCTCTTTCCATTTTATGGTTTGAAATAGTTTTTGAACAGCTTCTCATGCTGGGACCTGTTAATCACTGACTCTTTCAGGAGAAGATCGAGGATGCCAACTCCAGTGTTTCTGATTGCCAGATTTGTGTTCCCAGCAAGAATGGAGCCAATGATGACCTCAAGTTTCTGGAGAAGATCTGCGGGGTTGGAGAAAAAACGGACAGAACCACCTCTTCGGTCGCTCCGCTCCCAGGCGTTCCGCTTTCTTCTCAGCCCTGAACCTGTAAATGTTTCTGCTTTGTTGTCGTAAAAGGTTATGTACGCATTCAGAGCTCTTCTAAACCGGTCTATCCCTGCATGTTTTATCTCTTTTTGCTCTGCCGTTATTTGCCCCCTGTTGGCCAGTTTAGTCCAAAATGTTTTGTAACCGTTTAATTGAGATCGTTTGTGTCTTGCAGCGGGCAGAACGGTTTTCTCAAGATAATTTTTTTTCTTTGTTGGTGATACCTCTGGATCATTAAGCATCATATCCACTATCTTATAATTGTCGATGTTCATTTCATTCATTAATTTATTTGCGTCCGTTTCATATTCTTGTTCATCACCCGGTGCCAGAGCATAATCAGGAGATTCATCTTCTTCATATTCAGGTGGGGCGTCACTTCCATCGACTGCTATTTCGTCATAGGTTGGCGGCTTTGCTGGGATTTGTTTAGCTGCTTGCGGTGAAACAATCTCATCATCAAACAAACCGCCAACATCCATCTCTTCAAATGGATCGACTTCTGGGAGATAATCTATGCCTGGTTTTTCTTCAACGACTTGTTTTTTCCTCCGAACTGGCAAGGCTGGTTGTTTCAAATTCGATGCAATCACATCATCCAGTTTTGCTGTTATGGGTTTGAACATTTTTGCCAGTCCAGTTTGGCTTGTTTCTTCACCCAACTTTTTCTGGGTGATGACATCGTGAACAAAGTTGATTTTTTTACCCAAAGCAGATTTGCTTTTTGCCATTTCATTCCATTTCAATAAACTTATTTTAAGTCCACAAACATGAATTTGGATGAAGAACATGATGTTGAACAAGATGTTCATCTGAATTTGTCTTCTGGGAAATAAAATGAAGATTCCAAATTATGATTGTCATGATCCAATCACAAATTTTCGACAGCTTCATCCTTTCATGCCGGATCGAGCTTTCAGAATGTTGATCTGTGGTCCTTCAGGATCGGGGAAAACAAATGTTCTCCTGGATATGATCCTCCGCCTGCTCTACTACGATAAAATTTATCTCTATGCGAAAAATCTTGACCAAGCCAAATATCAACATCTGCTGAAAACATTTCGCCCAATCAGCAAAGAAGCTGGGTATGACATCGTGGAAGCATCCCCGGATGAAATCATCCCAGTTTCGGAATTATCAGGAGAGAATCAAAAACTGGTTGTTTTCGATGATTTTGTTTGCGAAAAGAATCAAAAACCCCTGGTTGATTATTTTATCCAGGGCCGGCATAAAAATTGCTCTGTGATTTATCTTTCACAAAGTTATTTCCAAACACCAAAAGATATCCGCCTGAATTGCTCACATTTTTGCATCTTTGAATTCCCCAGCAACAATGAAGTTTCCCTACTCTGCAGGGAGACACAAGTCAGCAAAGAAGATTATCTGAAAGCAACACATGATCCGTCCTCTTTCCTCTATGTGGATAAACCGAGGAAATTCATTGCCAAAAACTTTGATGAAAGACTTTAAAATGAGCTATTCAAATGGATTACTTTCTGAAACACACACCTCACAGGGAGGACGAGATGGAAGAGATGGAAAAGATGGATTGCCAGGAGTTGGTTTTAAACTGATATCAGAGGGGAATTATGACATGTCAAACAGAAAACTGGTCAATGTCGCTGAAGGAACAGCAAATGGTGATGCAGTTACAAAACACCAAGTTGACGCGTTAGACAGAAGTGTGGAAACCAAACTGATTCAATTGAGAGCAGATTCTTTGCAGGTTGATGGTTCTTCCCATATGACTGGAGATCTGGACCTCAGGGGAAAGAAACTGATTCTTCCTGGAGAGATTGACATGGATCGAAAATTGATCACAAATCTGGATACGGATGAATCCAATGATCTTTCTGCGGTGAATATGGTGACGCTGAAAAAATATCACCCAGCTGTACCTGCTCACACGCATGAAGTCACCAAAGACATTGATTTGAAAGGCCTTTTCCATGTCACACATTCAAAACAACAAACTTATTCCGATCTTTCCGCAAATTATAACAATCTGATGTCGTATAATGATGCTAAGAATGTCTTTCTCAGTCGGAAAGAAACGTTTCCAATGGAAACAAGTCTTGATATGGGAACTAATTTCATTTATAACGTGAAAGATCCAACAGCAATCGATCAAGCAACCAACAAAAAATATGTGGACACGGCAGTCTCCGAGCTGACGGGGCAGATAACCAATAAGCTTTCTTTGTCAGGTGGAACAATGACTGGGCAACTTGATATGGGAGGAGAAAAACTTGTTGGTCTTCCCGATCCCAAAACATCCAATGAAGCAACATCAAAACAATATGTTGATACACAGCTAAATGAGAAGACAGTAGCTCTGGCAGAGGACATAATCAAAACAGAGGTTGGCCTTAAAAAATATGTCAATGAATCGCATATATCTTCAACCTCCCACTTGAAGGATGAATTCCGGTATTTGATGGAGGATGTGGATGAATCCAGCTCTGAACATAATATGACAGTGACTGGAATAACTGATTTTGCAACTTCTCCGCATCATTTCAATAAGAAGGCGTATGATTTGAAAATAACAAAAGATGTTTTCAATGAATACTCTGGGCGACTTGGATTTAACATGTTAAAACTTCCAGAAGGGGAATATACGATTTGCATTGAATTCTTCCCCGCTTCCATGACGGGTGTGAGCGTTGACGTGGTTTCGACCAACCTGAATATCAATCAACAATCAACGAAGAAGTTTTCCAACTATTCTCGATCAATCATTCACATGCATAAATGGCAGATTACTCCCCCTGAATATATTTATCTGGATCTGAAATGGCAAGGAACAGCATCATCAGCTGTTCAAGGCCCAGCAAATCTGATTATTTATGGCGTCAAAGGTTCTCAATCAGATGTGCCAAGTTCTGTTTATGATTCTCCCTTTGTTTATGAAAATCAGACGATGACTATGCAAACTGATATTGATTTAAATAATCATCAACTGATTGGAAATAAATCATCTTTTTTCTTGAGTGGATTTATGGAGGACCCAGCAGTTTACATCAAGTTTAATGGAGATGATGATGATTTACTCATTCCTATTGAATGTAAATTAAAATCAGTTTTTGCTGAAATTTTGAATAAAAACCAAAGAATTTATCCAGCCATTACTCTTGAAATTGAGAAAAGAAATTTCACATCAACCACGACTGGAAGAAAACAAAAAATACCGATTAATCTCCCATTGAATGAATTTAATACTATACAAATTAGGCCCTTCATTCAAGGAGACTCCATAAAATTTAATTACAGAGTTTGTTTATTGTTTGAAGTTTAAAAATGAGCATCAAACGAATTAAATCATTGAAATATTGAGACTGCCCAAATCACATTTCTTTTTGAAAAAGCCTAAAAAATGAAAACAGACATTTTTAGTTTCAACCACATCGATCCCAACATTGGGGAAAAAAAACTGGAAGAGATCAAGCAACTCTACCGATTCTATTACAAAAGATTTTGGTGTTTGAAAAGAGCTCATAAACATTTCAAGCGAATGAATTTGTTTGTGAATTTGACGTCGTCCGCTTTTGTTGCGATTGGCGCAATTGCTGGGGGAGTGACAATGAATCCTGTGATTTTGGGAGTGATTTCAGGTGCAGGATTAGTCGTCAAAACAGGGAATGAAATGAAGAAATATGGGAATAAGATCGAAATGACAAAGTTCGCGTTCACAACCTACGAGAAAACATTGACTGATTTACGTTTTGCTTTGAGAAGTGGAATATTCAATCGAAATGAATTCCTTCCTGCAATGGAGGCGATTGATGGGATTGTGATTGACTTGGGATTGGATTTGGAGAAGTTTGAGAGGCAATATGAAAAACGATTTGTGTGATTTTTCATTTCTGGGAAATGAAAAACTCAGTTCTTGATGAATGTAGTTCGTGTCCACCATTCAGGTGCTGAGGTGCATGATTTTTGCGGATGAAAAGTCCATTGCCCTCTTGGGAGATTCTCCTTATACTCTTCCAAACCAGGATAAGATTTATAACTATGTTTTTCAAACCATTTTGAAACATCCCAATAATCTTTCGCGCGAAACCACACACCTGAACGCATATTACAAATCACGATTTGATCATTTTTTCCTGCTGGTATGTCTGCAAATTCATGAGCTGAAGTGAACCCTTTGAAGTTTTCTAGCACTTTATCCCAAATAGAATCAGAAAAAACATAATTCTCATCCAGTGGTTGGGGAACAGGTTTGGGAGGAAGAGATGGTGGTGTTGGTTTCTCAACTTTTTCCACTTTGAATTTTTCTCCATCACTTCTTCGTGTGAAACTGTTTCTCCCACTTTTCAACGCATTGCGAATGGTTCCTGAATCAATTCCCAGTTCCTTTGTAGCTGCTGAAACACTGGGAAAAATAGTTGTTGTTGAAGATGAAATAATGCGAATGGAAATGGACTGAATCTTCTTTGGAGTTGGTGTTTCATCTTCCAACCAGGGATTAGTCAACGGTCCTTTTTCAAAGGTTCTTGACAGGAATAATTTCTTCCCATCTTTCTTGACAAAACGTTTTTCAACATAACGATTGAACGCGGCATAGATTGCTTGGCGAGTTACTCCAATCCACTGAGCCATCTCAGCCATTGTTTCAAACGTTTGCAAAGGTGGTTCTTCGGGAGAATTATGAACTGCCAATCGATCTTGAGTTTGATTCGCAACCCGGACTTCTCTGCCTTGGAAAGTAAAAACATTCCTCCCTTCATTGATTGCTTTGTTGAGAGTTTTTGGAGTGAGCTTCATAAATCTTGCAAGAGCCGCCTGTGAAGCAAATCTTGGACTGAGACGTTGTTTTGAAAACGCATCTATCAAAACCCACATTTTGATAGGTGACAAAAAAGAAAAAGAAAACCACAAAAATGTTCTCAAAGTTTTCTGGAGAAGATTTTGTGAAATGATTTTCTGGAGAAGATTTCCAAATGGATTTTATGCAATGATTTTCTGGGGAAGATTTTGTGAAATGATTTTCTGGAGAAGATTTCCAAATGGATTTTATGCAATGATTTTCTGGAGAAGATTTTCATTCCACATTTGGGATTTTGTCAAATGATTTATCCCACATTTGGGATTTTGTCAATCTTTTTCCCACCAAAAAGTTTTCTAACCCACACATTGGCAAATAACAAAAAGATGTTTCTGCTAAAATTTATCAGGAGAATATTTTGTTTCATTGAAAAGTTCATTCAGGGTAAAGAAATTCAAAAAATAAAAAATAAAATAAAATAAAAAACAAAAAATAAATTTTCACAACCTCCTGAAGAAAATAAAAATGAAAAAAGATGTTTCTGCTAAAATTTATCAGGAGAATATTTTGTTTCATTGAAAAGTTCATTCAGGGTAAAGAAATTCAAAAAATAAAAAAATAAAATAAAATAAAAAACAAAAAATAAATTTTCACAACCTCCTGAAGAAAATAAAAATGAAAAAAGATGTTTCTGCTAAAATTTATCAGGAGAATATTTTGTTTCATTGAAAAGTTCATTCAGGGTAAAGAAATTCAAAAAATAAAAAAAAATAAAATAAAAAACAAAAAATAAATTTTCACAACCTCCTGAAGAAAATAAAAATGAAAAAAGATGTTTCTGCCCACTTTAACTTAAACTTCCAAACCATCACAAAATGATTTCACATCACAGATGTCAAATCAAACTTCATTTTCATCTTCATCCCTGTCCTCATATTCATCAAAAACTGAGGCAGTTTGAACCATTTCCTCCACTAAAACTTCATCTACAATTGCTGTGATTGATCTGACGTTTCCACAGAAAAGATGTTTGATGGAAAAGACAACTTGCCCAAAAAGTGGCATGCCAATGAGTTCTTTTTGTTTCAGAATGGGTTTTTTCTTCTTCCCATCAACCAACTCCCAAAAACGACAAGAGAAATCCGTTTTGGGGATTTTGGAGGGATAAATCTTTGCAAAGATCTTTTCCTGCTCAGATTTATCAACTTTCAAGAGAGTGAAATCTTCCGCGTGAAACTTAGCAAAAGACGGAGTAAGTTTTTTCACTTCTTCCCGTTTTTTCATTGCAGCTGAGCGAAGACGAGCTTCCAGTTTGTGGAAAAAGGGGATGTTTTCTTCAGGGAGATTTATTCCCAAAGAAAAAGAATTTCCTTCATGAGCAAAAATTTTGAACTTGGTTTGAAGTTTCAGTTGAAGTTTTTGGTCATTGAGAGAACATGGGAGCAAACAATAGGTGATCTTTCCAGAGGATCGTTTTTGAGGTTCTTGGAGAGTGATATCGGGGATGGAAATTTTTTCGGGATTCATTTTCTTGGTGGAGATAAAAAATCATTTTATTTTCAAATCCATTTCTCCATAAACTGCCTATCTTCTTCAGTTTCAACTGGAAGAAAACCAGTAGCCATGTCAACAGCTTTCTGAGAGTTCATTTCCATTTCAACCCCTTTCATCCATGCGATTTCTTCATCCGTCAACCCACATGCTTTGTGAAATTTGGGATGAATCCAAGTGGCATGATTTTTTATTTCAGTCAGTGGAATTTGGGTTTCCTCCACAGAAAAGAAATCTTGTCCCTCAATTGTAAAAAGTTTTTCTTTGTTCATTTTTTCTCCAATGGAGAAAAAAATTCAAAAGATGGCTTGATAATTTTTAGCGCAGTTATTCATATCAGCTTGAATACCTGAGAAGATTTTTGGCATTCCTTTTCTTGCACAAGCATGCATATATTTAACAGCCGCAGCTTTCTCTTTCATGAGAGTGATAAATTTCTCCAGTCTGGGAGATGCCCAAGTGACTTCATGAGATTTCTCGGTTGAATCCAGAAAATGAGTTTTTTTCTTGCAGAGTTGATTGAAAAAAACTGTGCGTGATAATCCAAATCTTTCCTGAATTTCCTCTGCGGTGAAAAAAGCTTCTCCATCAATCTGGATAAATGGTGAGTCTTCTTCCTCCTGAATCCAAAAGGTTTTTTTGTCCGCTCTTCTGAAATATTTGATGTTGCCTGATTTGAGAACTCGTAAAATCGTTTTTGATATGAGTCCAGTTTGTTCACTGGCTTCTTTAAATGTGAAAAAAGTTTGCTTTTCTTTTCCTTCCTCTTGGATTGAAAACTTCATTTTAAATAGAGGAAAAATCTTTTTTTCCCCATTTAAAATGGCAACTTTGGCTGCATGGAAATCATTTGCGCGATCATCTGGTTTGCGGGGGTGCTCTCGAATGAAGAAAAATGAATTGGTGAACTTTTTAGTTGAAAATCTATGGACTGGAGGTGGAAAAACAACTCAGAAACACCCCTTGAATTGGAAAAATAGAAAAATTAATGTACCTATTTTGATTCCAGAAAGAAGAAAACTTCCTCCAAAAAGAATTCCCCCAGTTATCCAAAAACAAACAGAAAGAATTTCAGACTGGTTGAATTGGCTGGAAAATGTGGATGATGTGGAAATTAGGAGAAGATCAAATCCTGCAGTAGAAAGATTGAAAAAACAGATTGCTGAATTGTGGAAACAAAAGGTTGTTGTTGAAGAAGGAAAATCTGCTTTGAGGGGATTTGCCAGACAATTTATCATTCAAGGAGATAATTCCCCAACTCCCCAAGATTTTCTCCGGAAAGTAAAGGGTGAAGTTGTTGAGTTGATAAAACAAAATCGGCAAACCAAAATAAAGTGCGTTTTGGTATCTCTGTTAGTGAAACCAGATTTGGTTGACAACACAATGATTGAAGAAACACCATTCTCCCATTCCCGCATGAAAAGGAATTTGGAAGGAAATGACGCAGGTGAGTTGTTTGATGAAATGGGAAGAGAAATGTTGATCAACCTTGAAAACTTCAATCAAAGAGGATCGAATTGGGTGTTTGAAAAAGTGGTCAGATTAGAACTTCATGTCATTCGGTGGAAACCATTGGGAGGATCTTCATGGATTCCTCTTCCAAAAGACGTGGCAAAAAAGAACGCTGTGATTAACATGAAAAACAGAGATGAAATGTGTTTCAAATTCTGCATAACAAGAGCAAGGAACTGGGTGGTGCAAAATCCTGAAAGAATTACACGTTTGCTGAGAAAACAAGCTGAAAAGTTTGATTGGAGTGGAATTTCATTTCCAACAACTTTAGCAGATATTGGGAAGTTTGAAAAAAGAAATGACATTTCTGTAAATGTATTTGGATGGGATAAAAAACTTTTCCCCCTGAAAGTGGTGGAGAAAGAAAAAGAAAAACATGTTGATCTGCTGCTGTTGAAAAAAGAGTTTAAAACCCATTTCTGCATTATTAAAAACTTTTCTCGCTTGGCTGGATCGCAAGTTTCTAAAACGAAACGGAAAAGATTCTTCTGCAAAAGAGGTATGAATTAATTTCCCAGTGAAGAAAGCCTGGAAAAACACAAACTCAATTGCGTTGAATTTGAAGCAGTGAATATTGTTATGCCTGAAGGAACATGTTCTTTCCGCAATTTCTCAAAGATGATTCATGTTCCAGTTGTGGGTTATGCTGATTTTGAATCGATTTTGAAACCCGTGGAAGATGCAGGGAAAATGAAACAAACGCAGAAAATACAAGAGCATCTCCCCTGTGGATTTGCTTTTCATTTGGTTTCCCCATATTTGGAAATGGAACCTGTCTTGCAAAGAGCTGGGAGTGAAAAGGAATCAGCTGAACTTCCCAAAGAATTCATTCGAAAACTCATTGAGGAAGTGAAACAGGCCCAACTGAAATTAAAACCAAAATCAATGATTCCTCTCACCCAAGAAGAATGGCAGATTTACAATCAGACATCATGTTGTTGGTTATGCCGAGGAGAATTTGAAAAAGAGGGAACTTTGAGAAAACATCGATTACCATCAGGAGATATCTTATTCCCTTGTTCCACTTTGAAAATTTCCCCATCTCGACCAGATCAGCTGCCCAGATGTTGTCAACGCCATATGCAATAACTCTTCTCTTTGGAAATCTTCTCCTTATTGGCTGGTGAAGTTCATTTGCCAGATTTTGAGTCCAGCCTTCACTCAAAATCTTTTCCCGTTTTTTGGGGCCCCAAATCCAGCGGAGCGGGTCGAGGCGAAGCCGAGACCAAGTTTTTGTTTTGCATCAATGGTATTTCGTGCCAAAGCATGACCCCACTGTCTTTCTTTCCAGGGAATGGAATCCAATGCAGCAACCATTCTCCTGTCTGCTTTATTTTTACATTTGCGTGGATTTGCTTCTTTTGCGCAAACTGAATAATCCACATCATGTTGCATAGCAACTGCATCTGTTTTTCCTGTTGGTTGTTGCAGAATTTCAAGAATCTTCCCCTTTTCATCGAATCTAACTTGCTTTTCCAAAGGGTTATACGGACCAGTGAAGTTATGCCCGAGAAGAGTGAATCCTTTTTTCGGTCTGGGAAGTTTTCCAATCAAGTTATGAACATCCAATCCACTTCCATCCAAATCTGCTCGATCTGTCTTATACTTTCTGTTTGGCCTAATCGCCGTACTCAGTTGATTGAGCATATCGGAAGAGGTTTTGGCAAGAAATGGTTTCATCTTATCCAAAGCAAAATCCAATGCTTTTTTCTGAGCGTTTTTATTCCTCATCAATTCACTTGCCCCATATCTCCCCATTTCAACTGTTTTCTTTCCCAACCACGGAATTGCATGTGCAAAACCAGTCAGTGCAAGTTCACCTATGCCCCCACCTTGTGAGGGCAGATTTAGTTTCCCGAACTTTTCACGAATCTTGTTTTTTTGATTCCACAGGAATCGCAATGACAAAACCACATCTTTCTTCCATTTTTTGCGGTCATGGTTCCAGATGGTTCAACACATTCAGTTTGTTTTTTCTCCTTCACACAATATGACTTCATTTTCAATCGAAATATTCTTTTATGAATTTCTCATTTTGCATTGTGTCAGTCAAACTGAAAGGTTGGAGAATATCATAGAAATCTTTCCCCTGCGACCAGTGATGCAGGAAATAAAGGCAATAATAACCGCAAAGAACACTGTTTATGTTTTGATACTGACTGCTGTTCCAAATTACAGGTTTGGAACTTTTGAATTCGAGAGGATAGCCCATTCCAAAACTATCAAAATACCACATGAATTTCTCCGATGGGGCGCAACAAACCCAATGAGTTCCTGCATTTTTGAGCGAATCAAGATTGATGATGCATGGGCTGTGTTTTTTGGGCATAGCTTCATCTCTTGCAAATATTCCTTTGAAATTGGGAATCCCCAGATATTCAATCCAATTCAATAGATCAACATTATTCAGGGGTTTAATTACAAATTTAGGCTTCGCTTCGCTCAGCTTCATAGAAGTGCTCCGAGAATTGGAATGCTGTTGAATGGACTTTTCGATCCCAGCAGAAGTCCTTTGCCCTTTTTTGATTTTTTTTCCCCATTCCAACAGGGTTTCCCCAGCTTCCGATGAATGGAGGAGGTCGTGCCCAAGGAGTCCCCAATCTTGGAGCTCCTTTTCCTTTTGGGCGTCCAACTCTGGGAGCTCCTTTTCCTTTTGGGAGTCCAACTCTGGGAGCTCCTTTTCCAAACAGGTTTTTCACCATGTCAATAGCCAGTGGAATACCAATGGATGCTAGAATAGCACCTAATGCTCCTCCAGATTGTTTGGCAGATGGTCTCACAACTACTTGCCCCCCTGATTTAAGGGCATTCAGAATATCTTGTTTCTGTTTATTTGTCAACAAACTTTTATTGTCAATCAGTTTCTGAATTTTATCTTGGGGGATGAGGAACCCACCAATCTGACCGCCGCTTCCGCTTATCTTTTTAACTACTTGACTTGCTCCTTCACTCGCCAAACCAGCAAGTGCTGATAATCCCAGTGTTTTAGCCAGGGTTGGTGCAAGTGTTTTGGCTAGAGGTATAATAGCAGAAAATAGACTTCCACCTTGTTTCATTACTTTTCTGATTTGTGTTTTTGTTATCTTAATCTCAACTCCATTTCCCAGAGATTTTGCTTTTGCGATTCTTTTAATTTGATTGGCTGTCAGCATCAGTTCATCATTTCCACTTGTTTGATTACTACCCAATCTCAGGGTGACTGGAGTGTTTGTTCTGAATGCTCTTCCAAGCTTTTGTTTTTGCCCTTCAGACAAATTTACTTTATATGGGTGATATGTTGTCATTTTTAATGATAACATATGTTTTCGCTCCGCTCCGCTTTAGGCAATGACTAATTCATTTCCAACTTTATCAATCTTAGCTGTTTCCTCATAAAGAACCACTGCATGCACATTGAAGGGGCGAGTTGCATTTGCATTCAGCGTATATCGAAATATTAGCTGTTTGGGATCTCGTGTTGGTTTTTCAGCTTGGTAAGACAAGTCGAAATAAATGAGGCTATAAAGTGATTGAAAGTTAGCCAAATTCAACTGAGTCCCAGTGTTGAAGTCATTTTTCCTCATTGCATAAGCCATAACATCATTGAAGATTCTAACTTTTGATTCTGTGTCATAGTCAGTTTCAGGATAAAACACTCCATTTCCATACTCCAATCTGCGAGTTGACAAGGATGAGTTTGCATCTGCTTCATTCAGCTTGAAAGTGTCCATCAAATATGGAGAGTCTTCTGCAGGATCATCATGGGGTGGAGCTGTTCTTTTCAGCCAGACAAAAATATGCCTTACATTATCAATGCTCGCTGAAATCTGGAAGAACCCTGATGATTGTGCAGGAGCTGATTGTTCATATGTTTCTCTCAGATACTTCCATTGTGATTCTTTCAGGAATGAACTGACAAATTTATCATAAAGAGAATCTTTTGGTGTAAGTCTTGGCACCCAAAGCAAAAACCGATTCACAACAACTCTTCCAGGATCTGTACCATTAGCCATATGAATTAATTCATCATCCTGTTGAAGATTAATTTCAAATTGCAGTTGCATTGGGACCAACAGCCTGTCTTCTAGTTCTTCGAAAAAGGAGAAACGATTCAGGGGGATAATCACGTTAACATCTTTAGCACCTCCAGTTCCATTGTCTCGAAGAGCTTGAGTTTGCAGTCGTCTCGCTTCAAATCCTGCATTCCCATTAGCTGTTGTTGCATTCGTATCCAGGTACCAAAAACTGTTCTTTGCGACTGACCTGCTGAAGTCATCTGAGTATTCCAACAGATTTTTAACAAAAGTAACTTTATGCAGATTGTCAGGTTCGTAAACAATCTTCCCTGCTGATCTGATGATCATGTGTTTTATCAGGGAATGTGAGCCATTTATGACTGTTATCCTATCAGCAGCAGCATATCCAGCACCATCTGCTAATTTTTGGAGTTGAAATTGCACTTCAAAATAAGCGTTATGCCAGTCATAAAAAGCCGATCTGTCATTAACGGTAAATTTATAACCATTTTTCGTTTGATGCTGCCCATTTGCTGGGGCTCTGAGTACATCATCCAACTGGAATCTTACTAATTCATTTCTTTGGAGATATTCATTCGATCGAAAAGCCATTTTGATAGATTATTTTAAATTCCTTGGCCACTGATCAGTCTATTTAAGATATCATTTGCAGTTTCTCTCTGTGGGTGTTTCACAGGGAGTGATTGTGGTTTTCGTCCTCGTTTCACAGGACTCGCAGATGGTTTTCCAATCTTCATGTTTCCCAGTTTTTTCATAATCAAATCACCTGATTTCTCCACCGCTGCTTTACCTAGTTTTTCTCCAGCGTGAGAAATTCCTGCGTCCAATGCTTTTTTCGCAAATGGTTTCGCAACTTTCTTGAGAATTCCTTTCATGGCTGGTCCTGTCATCTTTTTCAGTGGCTTGAAGATGGAATCAAAAATGATGCCTGTTCCTTTGTGCTTATAAACAAACTTCCCCAGTTTGGGATGGTAATAACGAGAAAATTCATATGCTTTCATTTTATAGTCTTTTTTTTAATATCAACGAGAATGCTGTGTCTGCCCCATTCAGGTTGACAATTCTTCTTTTCCCATCTGTGATATACATCCGAATGGAGCTTATTGTGTTTTTATTCACAGGGCAGAATGCTATTTTTATGGGTTCACGCTCAAAACTATATGATGCCTGCAAAACAGATGTGGAAAAGGAATAGATGATATCAGTCTCTTCCCCATCCACAAGTGAGTCATTTGTCAAATCACAATGAATGTTCAACATATCAGTATCTTGACTCAAATTAGGAACTTTAGGGCCAACATTAACTTTCTCCTTCAGAATCTTTTTATCAAACCCCACAAGATCCCCGAAATTCGATTGGGTGAAATCCAGTTGATAATTTTCAGCCAGTGTTATTGTCACTCTGAAAGTTTCATTGCTGAAAGCAAGATTGATTGGAAAAACATCTTCTTTTCCAGCGGATTTCACCACTGTTGCTTCCTGGATGAAATCATTTATCCCAGAATACTCCCAAACCCCAGCTGGGAAAGCAATATCGGAAAATGTTTTCCCGCCATCAGAGGAAAATCTAATCAGTTGATTTTCATATTGTGGATTGATGTTATACCACGTAAAACTCATATTGATGATTCGTTTCAACCCAACAACATATTGTTCATTCGGATCAAGAATAATTGGACGATTAAATTTTGTTGTGAAATCTGCAGGTTTGTTTTGTCTGTTCTTAACAGCGTAAGATGACAAGACGATTTCTCTTTCCATTTTATGGTTTGAAATAGTTTTTGAACAGCTTCTCATGCTGGGACCTGTTAATCACTGACTCTTTCAGGAGAAGATCGAGGATGCCAACTCCAGTGTTTCTGATTGCCAGATTTGTGTTCCCAGCAAGAATGGAGCCAATGATGACCTCAAGTTTCTGGAGAAGATCTGCGGGGTTGGAGAAAAAACGGACAGAACCACCTCTTCGGTCGCTCCGCTCCCAGGCGTTCCGCTTTCTTCTCAGCCCTGAACCTGTAAATGTTTCTGCTTTGTTGTCGTAAAAGGTTATGTACGCATTCAGAGCTCTTCTAAACCGGTCTATCCCTGCATGTTTTATCTCTTTTTGCTCTGCCGTTATTTGCCCCCTGTTGGCCAGTTTAGTCCAAAATGTTTTGTAACCGTTTAATTGAGATCGTTTGTGTCTTGCAGCGGGCAGAACGGTTTTCTCAAGATAATTTTTTTTCTTTGTTGGTGATACCTCTGGATCATTAAGCATCATATCCACTATCTTATAATTGTCGATGTTCATTTCATTCATTAATTTATTTGCGTCCGTTTCATATTCTTGTTCATCACCCGGTGCCAGAGCATAATCAGGAGATTCATCTTCTTCATATTCAGGTGGGGCGTCACTTCCATCGACTGCTATTTCGTCATAGGTTGGCGGCTTTGCTGGGATTTGTTTAGCTGCTTGCGGTGAAACAATCTCATCATCAAACAAACCGCCAACATCCATCTCTTCAAATGGATCGACTTCTGGGAGATAATCTATGCCTGGTTTTTCTTCAACGACTTGTTTTTTCCTCCGAACTGGCAAGGCTGGTTGTTTCAAATTCGATGCAATCACATCATCCAGTTTTGCTGTTATGGGTTTGAACATTTTTGCCAGTCCAGTTTGGCTTGTTTCTTCACCCAACTTTTTCTGGGTGATGACATCGTGAACAAAGTTGATTTTTTTACCCAAAGCAGATTTGCTTTTTGCCATTTCATTCCATTTCAATAAACTTATTTTAAGTCCACAAACATGAATTTGGATGAAGAACATGATGTTGAACAAGATGTTCATCTGAATTTGTCTTCTGGGAAATAAAATGAAGATTCCAAATTATGATTGTCATGATCCAATCACAAATTTTCGACAGCTTCATCCTTTCATGCCGGATCGAGCTTTCAGAATGTTGATCTGTGGTCCTTCAGGATCGGGGAAAACAAATGTTCTCCTGGATATGATCCTCCGCCTGCTCTACTACGATAAAATTTATCTCTATGCGAAAAATCTTGACCAAGCCAAATATCAACATCTGCTGAAAACATTTCGCCCAATCAGCAAAGAAGCTGGGTATGACATCGTGGAAGCATCCCCGGATGAAATCATCCCAGTTTCGGAATTATCAGGAGAGAATCAAAAACTGGTTGTTTTCGATGATTTTGTTTGCGAAAAGAATCAAAAACCCCTGGTTGATTATTTTATCCAGGGCCGGCATAAAAATTGCTCTGTGATTTATCTTTCACAAAGTTATTTCCAAACACCAAAAGATATCCGCCTGAATTGCTCACATTTTTGCATCTTTGAATTCCCCAGCAACAATGAAGTTTCCCTACTCTGCAGGGAGACACAAGTCAGCAAAGAAGATTATCTGAAAGCAACACATGATCCGTCCTCTTTCCTCTATGTGGATAAACCGAGGAAATTCATTGCCAAAAACTTTGATGAAAGACTTTAAAATGAGCTATTCAAATGGATTACTTTCTGAAACACACACCTCACAGGGAGGACGAGATGGAAGAGATGGAAAAGATGGATTGCCAGGAGTTGGTTTTAAACTGATATCAGAGGGGAATTATGACATGTCAAACAGAAAACTGGTCAATGTCGCTGAAGGAACAGCAAATGGTGATGCAGTTACAAAACACCAAGTTGACGCGTTAGACAGAAGTGTGGAAACCAAACTGATTCAATTGAGAGCAGATTCTTTGCAGGTTGATGGTTCTTCCCATATGACTGGAGATCTGGACCTCAGGGGAAAGAAACTGATTCTTCCTGGAGAGATTGACATGGATCGAAAATTGATCACAAATCTGGATACGGATGAATCCAATGATCTTTCTGCGGTGAATATGGTGACGCTGAAAAAATATCACCCAGCTGTACCTGCTCACACGCATGAAGTCACCAAAGACATTGATTTGAAAGGCCTTTTCCATGTCACACATTCAAAACAACAAACTTATTCCGATCTTTCCGCAAATTATAACAATCTGATGTCGTATAATGATGCTAAGAATGTCTTTCTCAGTCGGAAAGAAACGTTTCCAATGGAAACAAGTCTTGATATGGGAACTAATTTCATTTATAACGTGAAAGATCCAACAGCAATCGATCAAGCAACCAACAAAAAATATGTGGACACGGCAGTCTCCGAGCTGACGGGGCAGATAACCAATAAGCTTTCTTTGTCAGGTGGAACAATGACTGGGCAACTTGATATGGGAGGAGAAAAACTTGTTGGTCTTCCCGATCCCAAAACATCCAATGAAGCAACATCAAAACAATATGTTGATACACAGCTAAATGAGAAGACAGTAGCTCTGGCAGAGGACATAATCAAAACAGAGGTTGGCCTTAAAAAATATGTCAATGAATCGCATATATCTTCAACCTCCCACTTGAAGGATGAATTCCGGTATTTGATGGAGGATGTGGATGAATCCAGCTCTGAACATAATATGACAGTGACTGGAATAACTGATTTTGCAACTTCTCCGCATCATTTCAATAAGAAGGCGTATGATTTGAAAATAACAAAAGATGTTTTCAATGAATACTCTGGGCGACTTGGATTTAACATGTTAAAACTTCCAGAAGGGGAATATACGATTTGCATTGAATTCTTCCCCGCTTCCATGACGGGTGTGAGCGTTGACGTGGTTTCGACCAACCTGAATATCAATCAACAATCAACGAAGAAGTTTTCCAACTATTCTCGATCAATCATTCACATGCATAAATGGCAGATTACTCCCCCTGAATATATTTATCTGGATCTGAAATGGCAAGGAACAGCATCATCAGCTGTTCAAGGCCCAGCAAATCTGATTATTTATGGCGTCAAAGGTTCTCAATCAGATGTGCCAAGTTCTGTTTATGATTCTCCCTTTGTTTATGAAAATCAGACGATGACTATGCAAACTGATATTGATTTAAATAATCATCAACTGATTGGAAATAAATCATCTTTTTTCTTGAGTGGATTTATGGAGGACCCAGCAGTTTACATCAAGTTTAATGGAGATGATGATGATTTACTCATTCCTATTGAATGTAAATTAAAATCAGTTTTTGCTGAAATTTTGAATAAAAACCAAAGAATTTATCCAGCCATTACTCTTGAAATTGAGAAAAGAAATTTCACATCAACCACGACTGGAAGAAAACAAAAAATACCGATTAATCTCCCATTGAATGAATTTAATACTATACAAATTAGGCCCTTCATTCAAGGAGACTCCATAAAATTTAATTACAGAGTTTGTTTATTGTTTGAAGTTTAAAAATGAGCATCAAACGAATTAAATCATTGAAATATTGAGACTGCCCAAATCACATTTCTTTTTGAAAAAGCCTAAAAAATGAAAACAGACATTTTTAGTTTCAACCACATCGATCCCAACATTGGGGAAAAAAAACTGGAAGAGATCAAGCAACTCTACCGATTCTATTACAAAAGATTTTGGTGTTTGAAAAGAGCTCATAAACATTTCAAGCGAATGAATTTGTTTGTGAATTTGACGTCGTCCGCTTTTGTTGCGATTGGCGCAATTGCTGGGGGAGTGACAATGAATCCTGTGATTTTGGGAGTGATTTCAGGTGCAGGATTAGTCGTCAAAACAGGGAATGAAATGAAGAAATATGGGAATAAGATCGAAATGACAAAGTTCGCGTTCACAACCTACGAGAAAACATTGACTGATTTACGTTTTGCTTTGAGAAGTGGAATATTCAATCGAAATGAATTCCTTCCTGCAATGGAGGCGATTGATGGGATTGTGATTGACTTGGGATTGGATTTGGAGAAGTTTGAGAGGCAATATGAAAAACGATTTGTGTGATTTTTCATTTCTGGGAAATGAAAAACTCAGTTCTTGATGAATGTAGTTCGTGTCCACCATTCAGGTGCTGAGGTGCATGATTTTTGCGGATGAAAAGTCCATTGCCCTCTTGGGAGATTCTCCTTATACTCTTCCAAACCAGGATAAGATTTATAACTATGTTTTTCAAACCATTTTGAAACATCCCAATAATCTTTCGCGCGAAACCACACACCTGAACGCATATTACAAATCACGATTTGATCATTTTTTCCTGCTGGTATGTCTGCAAATTCATGAGCTGAAGTGAACCCTTTGAAGTTTTCTAGCACTTTATCCCAAATAGAATCAGAAAAAACATAATTCTCATCCAGTGGTTGGGGAACAGGTTTGGGAGGAAGAGATGGTGGTGTTGGTTTCTCAACTTTTTCCACTTTGAATTTTTCTCCATCACTTCTTCGTGTGAAACTGTTTCTCCCACTTTTCAACGCATTGCGAATGGTTCCTGAATCAATTCCCAGTTCCTTTGTAGCTGCTGAAACACTGGGAAAAATAGTTGTTGTTGAAGATGAAATAATGCGAATGGAAATGGACTGAATCTTCTTTGGAGTTGGTGTTTCATCTTCCAACCAGGGATTAGTCAACGGTCCTTTTTCAAAGGTTCTTGACAGGAATAATTTCTTCCCATCTTTCTTGACAAAACGTTTTTCAACATAACGATTGAACGCGGCATAGATTGCTTGGCGAGTTACTCCAATCCACTGAGCCATCTCAGCCATTGTTTCAAACGTTTGCAAAGGTGGTTCTTCGGGAGAATTATGAACTGCCAATCGATCTTGAGTTTGATTCGCAACCCGGACTTCTCTGCCTTGGAAAGTAAAAACATTCCTCCCTTCATTGATTGCTTTGTTGAGAGTTTTTGGAGTGAGCTTCATAAATCTTGCAAGAGCCGCCTGTGAAGCAAATCTTGGACTGAGACGTTGTTTTGAAAACGCATCTATCAAAACCCACATTTTGATAGGTGACAAAAAAGAAAAAGAAAACCACAAAAATGTTCTCAAAGTTTTCTGGAGAAGATTTTGTGAAATGATTTTCTGGAGAAGATTTCCAAATGGATTTTATGCAATGATTTTCTGGGGAAGATTTTGTGAAATGATTTTCTGGAGAAGATTTCCAAATGGATTTTATGCAATGATTTTCTGGAGAAGATTTTCATTCCACATTTGGGATTTTGTCAAATGATTTATCCCACATTTGGGATTTTGTCAATCTTTTTCCCACCAAAAAGTTTTCTAACCCACACATTGGCAAATAACAAAAAGATGTTTCTGCTAAAATTTATCAGGAGAATATTTTGTTTCATTGAAAAGTTCATTCAGGGTAAAGAAATTCAAAAAATAAAAAATAAAATAAAATAAAAAACAAAAAATAAATTTTCACAACCTCCTGAAGAAAATAAAAATGAAAAAAGATGTTTCTGCTAAAATTTATCAGGAGAATATTTTGTTTCATTGAAAAGTTCATTCAGGGTAAAGAAATTCAAAAAATAAAAAAATAAAATAAAATAAAAAACAAAAAATAAATTTTCACAACCTCCTGAAGAAAATAAAAATGAAAAAAGATGTTTCTGCTAAAATTTATCAGGAGAATATTTTGTTTCATTGAAAAGTTCATTCAGGGTAAAGAAATTCAAAAAATAAAAAAAAATAAAATAAAAAACAAAAAATAAATTTTCACAACCTCCTGAAGAAAATAAAAATGAAAAAAGATGTTTCTGCCCACTTTAACTTAAACTTCCAAACCATCACAAAATGATTTCACATCACAGATGTCAAATCAAACTTCATTTTCATCTTCATCCCTGTCCTCATATTCATCAAAAACTGAGGCAGTTTGAACCATTTCCTCCACTAAAACTTCATCTACAATTGCTGTGATTGATCTGACGTTTCCACAGAAAAGATGTTTGATGGAAAAGACAACTTGCCCAAAAAGTGGCATGCCAATGAGTTCTTTTTGTTTCAGAATGGGTTTTTTCTTCTTCCCATCAACCAACTCCCAAAAACGACAAGAGAAATCCGTTTTGGGGATTTTGGAGGGATAAATCTTTGCAAAGATCTTTTCCTGCTCAGATTTATCAACTTTCAAGAGAGTGAAATCTTCCGCGTGAAACTTAGCAAAAGACGGAGTAAGTTTTTTCACTTCTTCCCGTTTTTTCATTGCAGCTGAGCGAAGACGAGCTTCCAGTTTGTGGAAAAAGGGGATGTTTTCTTCAGGGAGATTTATTCCCAAAGAAAAAGAATTTCCTTCATGAGCAAAAATTTTGAACTTGGTTTGAAGTTTCAGTTGAAGTTTTTGGTCATTGAGAGAACATGGGAGCAAACAATAGGTGATCTTTCCAGAGGATCGTTTTTGAGGTTCTTGGAGAGTGATATCGGGGATGGAAATTTTTTCGGGATTCATTTTCTTGGTGGAGATAAAAAATCATTTTATTTTCAAATCCATTTCTCCATAAACTGCCTATCTTCTTCAGTTTCAACTGGAAGAAAACCAGTAGCCATGTCAACAGCTTTCTGAGAGTTCATTTCCATTTCAACCCCTTTCATCCATGCGATTTCTTCATCCGTCAACCCACATGCTTTGTGAAATTTGGGATGAATCCAAGTGGCATGATTTTTTATTTCAGTCAGTGGAATTTGGGTTTCCTCCACAGAAAAGAAATCTTGTCCCTCAATTGTAAAAAGTTTTTCTTTGTTCATTTTTTCTCCAATGGAGAAAAAAATTCAAAAGATGGCTTGATAATTTTTAGCGCAGTTATTCATATCAGCTTGAATACCTGAGAAGATTTTTGGCATTCCTTTTCTTGCACAAGCATGCATATATTTAACAGCCGCAGCTTTCTCTTTCATGAGAGTGATAAATTTCTCCAGTCTGGGAGATGCCCAAGTGACTTCATGAGATTTCTCGGTTGAATCCAGAAAATGAGTTTTTTTCTTGCAGAGTTGATTGAAAAAAACTGTGCGTGATAATCCAAATCTTTCCTGAATTTCCTCTGCGGTGAAAAAAGCTTCTCCATCAATCTGGATAAATGGTGAGTCTTCTTCCTCCTGAATCCAAAAGGTTTTTTTGTCCGCTCTTCTGAAATATTTGATGTTGCCTGATTTGAGAACTCGTAAAATCGTTTTTGATATGAGTCCAGTTTGTTCACTGGCTTCTTTAAATGTGAAAAAAGTTTGCTTTTCTTTTCCTTCCTCTTGGATTGAAAACTTCATTTTAAATAGAGGAAAAATCTTTTTTTCCCCATTTAAAATGGCAACTTTGGCTGCATGGAAATCATTTGCGCGATCATCTGGTTTGCGGGGGTGCTCTCGAATGAAGAAAAATGAATTGGTGAACTTTTTAGTTGAAAATCTATGGACTGGAGGTGGAAAAACAACTCAGAAACACCCCTTGAATTGGAAAAATAGAAAAATTAATGTACCTATTTTGATTCCAGAAAGAAGAAAACTTCCTCCAAAAAGAATTCCCCCAGTTATCCAAAAACAAACAGAAAGAATTTCAGACTGGTTGAATTGGCTGGAAAATGTGGATGATGTGGAAATTAGGAGAAGATCAAATCCTGCAGTAGAAAGATTGAAAAAACAGATTGCTGAATTGTGGAAACAAAAGGTTGTTGTTGAAGAAGGAAAATCTGCTTTGAGGGGATTTGCCAGACAATTTATCATTCAAGGAGATAATTCCCCAACTCCCCAAGATTTTCTCCGGAAAGTAAAGGGTGAAGTTGTTGAGTTGATAAAACAAAATCGGCAAACCAAAATAAAGTGCGTTTTGGTATCTCTGTTAGTGAAACCAGATTTGGTTGACAACACAATGATTGAAGAAACACCATTCTCCCATTCCCGCATGAAAAGGAATTTGGAAGGAAATGACGCAGGTGAGTTGTTTGATGAAATGGGAAGAGAAATGTTGATCAACCTTGAAAACTTCAATCAAAGAGGATCGAATTGGGTGTTTGAAAAAGTGGTCAGATTAGAACTTCATGTCATTCGGTGGAAACCATTGGGAGGATCTTCATGGATTCCTCTTCCAAAAGACGTGGCAAAAAAGAACGCTGTGATTAACATGAAAAACAGAGATGAAATGTGTTTCAAATTCTGCATAACAAGAGCAAGGAACTGGGTGGTGCAAAATCCTGAAAGAATTACACGTTTGCTGAGAAAACAAGCTGAAAAGTTTGATTGGAGTGGAATTTCATTTCCAACAACTTTAGCAGATATTGGGAAGTTTGAAAAAAGAAATGACATTTCTGTAAATGTATTTGGATGGGATAAAAAACTTTTCCCCCTGAAAGTGGTGGAGAAAGAAAAAGAAAAACATGTTGATCTGCTGCTGTTGAAAAAAGAGTTTAAAACCCATTTCTGCATTATTAAAAACTTTTCTCGCTTGGCTGGATCGCAAGTTTCTAAAACGAAACGGAAAAGATTCTTCTGCAAAAGAGGTATGAATTAATTTCCCAGTGAAGAAAGCCTGGAAAAACACAAACTCAATTGCGTTGAATTTGAAGCAGTGAATATTGTTATGCCTGAAGGAACATGTTCTTTCCGCAATTTCTCAAAGATGATTCATGTTCCAGTTGTGGGTTATGCTGATTTTGAATCGATTTTGAAACCCGTGGAAGATGCAGGGAAAATGAAACAAACGCAGAAAATACAAGAGCATCTCCCCTGTGGATTTGCTTTTCATTTGGTTTCCCCATATTTGGAAATGGAACCTGTCTTGCAAAGAGCTGGGAGTGAAAAGGAATCAGCTGAACTTCCCAAAGAATTCATTCGAAAACTCATTGAGGAAGTGAAACAGGCCCAACTGAAATTAAAACCAAAATCAATGATTCCTCTCACCCAAGAAGAATGGCAGATTTACAATCAGACATCATGTTGTTGGTTATGCCGAGGAGAATTTGAAAAAGAGGGAGAAAAGATGAAAGTGCGAGATCACTGCCATTTCACAGGGAAATTCAGGGGAGCTGCTCATCGCTCTTGTAATCGAATGTTTCAGAAACCAAAATTCACCCCCGTGTTTTTCCACAACTTAGCAAACTATGACTCACATCTTTTCTTGCGGGCTTTGGGTACATTGGATGAAATTCTGGATATTCAATGTATCCCCAATAATGAAGAGAAATATATCTCTTTCTCCCTGAAGTTTGAATTGAAAAGAGAAAAGATTTGTGATGGAAAAGAAATTGTTGTGAAACATGAAATCCGGTTTTTGGATTCATTTAAATTCATGGCGTCTGCTCTGGGGAATTTGGTTGGGAATCTTCCCAAATCAGATTTGACAGAAACTGCCAGGTTTTTCCAGGGAGAAAAGTTTGACTTGATGACAAGAAAAGGAGTTTATCCCTATGAATTCATGGATTCATTTGAAAAGTTTGAAGAAACACTTCCAGAGAAAGAAGCGTTTTTCTCCAGATTGAATGACGCGGGTATTGGGGATGAAGATTTTGAACACGCAAAGAATGTCTGGAAGAAATGGCAGATGAAAAACATGGGAGAGTTCCACGATCTCTATCTGAAAACAGATGTTTTGTTGTTGGCAGATGTTGTTGAAAGTTTCCGAAAACTTTGCGAAGAAAACCATGGACTGGATCCTGCCCAGTTCTTCACAACTCCTGGAATGGCGTGGAATGCAATGTTGAAAATGACAGGAATTTCATTGCAACTGTTGAATGACGTGGATATGTTGTTGATGATTGAAAGAGGAATGAGAGGTGGAAATTCAAATGCATTCAAAAGATATGCAAAGGCAAATAACAAATTCATGAAAGATTTTGATGAAACGTTGCCTGCTAAGTTTTTGGTTTATCTGGACGCAAATAACCTTTATGGATGGGCAATGTCAAAGCCTCTTCCAGTTGGGAAGTTCAGATGGATGAAGGAAGATGAATTGCCAAATTGGAGGAAATTTGTTGATGGAGAAAATGTAGGATGCATTCTGGAAGTTGATTTGGAATATCCAGATGACTTGCATGATGACCATAATGATTTCCCCCTGGCTCCAGAAAGTTTGAAACTGGATGGAATATGGAAGTTGACTCAAAATCTGAGAGAAAAAGAAAGAATGGTTCTGCATGGAGAAAATCTGAAACTCTTTCTTTCCCTGGGAATGAAACTAAAAAAAGTGAGAAGAGGAATTTCATTTCAGGAAGTTGCATTCATGAAATCATACATTGACACAAACACAAAATTGAGAATGAATGCCAAAAATGCATTTGAAAAAGATTTCTTCCGACGGGTGATGTTTAGGCGGGTGATCCTCTGACGGGTGACCTTTTGGCGGGTGATCTTTTGGTGCGTGATGTTCTAACGGGTGATCCTCTGACGGGTGATCGTTTGGTGGGTGATCCTCTGACGGGTGATCTTTTGACGGGAGATCTTTTTGCGGCGGGTGATCTTCTGATGGGTGATCTTTTGGCTGGTGATCTTTAGGCGGGTGTTCTTCTAAGGGGTGATCTTTTAGCAGGTGATAATCTGACGGGTGATCTTATGGTGGGTGATCCTCTGACGGGTGATCTTTAGGCGGGTGTTCTTCTAAGGAGTGATCTTTTGGCGGGTGATCTTCTGACGGGTGATCTTTTGGCGGTTGATCCTCTGACGGGTGATCTTTTGGCGGGTTTTCCTCAAAGGGCTGATCTTTTGGTGGGTGATCCTCTGACGGGTGATCTTTCGGCGGGTGATCATCTGACGGGTGATCTTTTGGCGGGTTATCGCCTGACGTAAGAGCTTTTGACGGGTGATGTTCTGACGGGTGATCTTTTGACGAGAGATCTTTTGGCGGGTGATCTTCTGACGTGTGATCTTTTGGCGGGTGATCCTCTGATGGGTGATCTTTGGACGGGTGATGTTTTGGCCGGTGATCTTCTGACGACTGTTCTTTTCTGACGGGTGATCTTTTGGCGGGTGATCCGCTGTCAGGTGATCTTTTAACGGGTCATCTTTAGGCGAGTGATCTTCTAAGTGGTGATCTTTTGGCGCGTGATCCTTAGGCGGGTATTCTTCTAAGGGGTGATCGTTTGACGGGTGCTCCTCTGATGGGTGATCCTTTAACGTGTGATCCTCTGACGGGTGATGTTTTGGCGAGTGATATTCTGACAGGTGATCTTTTGGTAGGTGATCGTCTAAGGGGTGATCGTTAGGCGGGTGATCCTCTGACGGGTGATCTTTTGGCGGGTAATCTTTTGGCGGGTGTTCTTCTAAGGGGTGATCTTTTGGCGGTTGATCCTCTGACGGGTGATCTTTTGGCGGGTTTTCTTCAAAGGGCTGATCTTTTGGTGGGTGATCCTCTGACGGGTGATCTTTCTGCGGGTGATCATCTGACGGGTGATCTTTTGGCGGGTTATCGCCTGACGTGAGAGCTTTTGACGGGTGATGTTCTGACGGGTGATCTTTTGACGAGAGATCTTTTGGCGGGTGATTATCTGACGTGTGATCTTTTGGCGGGTGATCCTCTGATGGGTGATCTTTGGACGGGTGATGTTTTGGCCGGTGATCTTCTGACGACTGTTCTTTTCTGACGGGTGATCTTTTGGCGGGTGATCCGCTGTCAGGTGATCTTTTAACGGGTCATCTTTAGGCGAGTGACCTTCTAAGTGGTGATCTTTTGGCGCGTGATCCTTAGGCGGGTATTCTTCTAAGGGGTGATCGTTTGGCGGGCTCTCCTCTGATGGGTGATCCTTTAACGTGTGATCCTCTGACGGAAGATGTTTTGGCGAGTGATATTCTGACAGGTGATCTTTTGGTAGGTGATCGTCTAAGGGGTGATCGTTAGGCGGGTGATCCTCTGACGGGTGATCTTTTGGCGGGCAATCTTTTGGCGGGTGTTCTTCTAAGGGGTGATCTTTTGTCGGGTGATCCTCTGACGGGTGATCTTTTGGCGGGTGATCTTTAGGTGGGTGTTCTTCTAAGGAGTGATCTTTTGGCGGGTGATCCTCTGACGGGTGATCTTTTGGCGCGTGATCCTCTGTCGGGTGACCTTTTGACGGTCATCTTTAGGCGGATGTTCTTCTAAGGGGTGATGTTTTGCCGGGCGATTCTCTGACGGGTGATCTTTTGGCGGGTGATCCGCTGTCAGGTGAACTTTTGACGGGTCATCTTTAGGCGGGTGTTCTTCTAAGGGGTGATGTTTTGGCGAGTGATCTTCTGACGTGTGATGTTTTGGAGGGTGATCTTCTGATGGGAGTTCTTTTGGTGGGTGATCTTTTGGCGGGTGATCCTCTGACGGGTGATCTTTTGACGGGTCATCTTTAGGCGGGTGTTCTTCTAAAAGGTGATCTTTTGGCGGGTGATCCTCTGATGGGTGATCTTTTGGCGGGTGATCCTCTGGCGGGTGATCATTTGACGGGTGATCTTTTGGCGGGTGATCTTCTGATGGGTGATCTTTTGGTGGGCGATCTTTTTGGCGGGTGATCCTCTGACGGGTGATCTTTTGAGGGGTCATCGTTAGGCGGGTGTTCTTCAAAGGGGTGATCTTTTGGCGGGTGATCCTCTGACGGGTGATCTTTTCGCGTGTGATTATCTGATGGGTGATGTTTTGGGGAGTTATCTTCTGACGGGTGATCTTTTAAGGGCTGATCTTTTGGCGAGTGATAATCTGACGGGTGATCTTCTGGCAGGTGATCATCTGACAGGTGACCTTTTAACGGGTGATCTTTTAGTGGGTGATCCTCTGGCGGGTGATCTTTAGGTGGGTGATCTTTTGGTAGGTGATCTTCTGACTTGTGATATTCAGGCGGGTGTTGTTCTAACGGGTGATCCTTTCTCGGGTTAACTTTAGACCTGTGATCTTTTGGCGGGTGAGCTTCTCACGGGTGATCTTTTGGCGGGTGATTCTCTGACGGGTGATCTTTTAGCGGGTGTTGTTCTGACGGGTGATCGTTTGGCGGGTGATCTTTAGGCGGGTGTTGTTCTAAGGGGTGATCTTTTGGCGGGTGATCCTCTGACGAGTGATCGTTTGGCGAGTGATCCTCTGAAGGGTGATATTTTGACGGGTGATCTTTGTGCAGGTGATCTTTTGACAGGTGATCTTCTGACGGGTGATCTTTTGGCGGTGATCTTTTCGCGGGTGATCCTCTGACGGGTAATCTTTTGGCGAGTGATCCTCTGACGAGTGATATTTTGACGGGTGATCTTTTTGCAGGTGATCTTTTGACAGGTGATCTTCTCACGGGTGATCTTTAGGCGGGTATTCTTCTAAGGGGTGATCTTTTGGCGGGTGATCTTCTGACGAGTGATCTTTTGGCGGGTGTTCTTCTAAGGGGTGATCTTTTGGCGGGTGATCCTCTGACGTGTGATCTTTTGACGGGTCATCTTTAGGCGGGTGTTCTTCTAAGAGGTGATCTTTTGGCGGGTGATCCTCTGACGGGTGATCTTTTGACGGGTGATCCTCTGACGGGGGATGTTTTAGCGGGTGATCTTCTGACGCGTAATCTTTTGGAAGGTGATCTTCTGACCGGTGATCTTTTGGCGGGTGATCTTATGGCGGGTGTTCTTCTAAGTGGTGATCTTTTGGCGGGTGATCTTCTGGCGGGTGATCCTGTGACGAGTGATCTTTTGAGGGTTTTTCGCGTGTGATTATCTGACGGGTGATGTTTTGGTGAGTGATCTTCTGACGGGTGATCTTTAGGAGGGTGATCTTTTAATGGCCGACCTTTTGGCGGGTGATAATCTAACGGGTGATCTTTTAGCGAGTGATCCTCTGACAGGTGATCTTTTGACGAGTGATCTTTTAGCGGGTGATCCTCTGACGAGTGATGTTTTAGCGGGTGATCTTTTGGTAGGTGATCTTCTGACGGGTGATCACCCGTGATCGTGACGGGTGATCACTTTAGGAGGGTGATCCTTTGACAGGTGAGCTTCTGACTGGTGATCTTTTGGCGGATGATCTTTAGGCGGGTGTTCTTCTAAGTGGTGATCTTTTATCGGTTGATCCTCTGACGGGTGATCTTTTGGCGTGTGATCCTCTGATGGGTGATGTTCTGGCGAGCGATCGTTTGACGGGTAATCTTTTGGTGAATTATCTTCTAAGGTGTGATCGTTAGACTTGTGATCTTCTGACGGGTGATCTTTCGGCGGGTGATCCTCTGACGGGTGATATTTTGACTGGTGATCTTTTGCCGGGTGATCTTCTGACGGGTGATGTTTTGGCGGGAGAACTTTTCGCGGGTGATCTTTTTGCGGGTGATCGTCTAACGGGTGACCTTTTGTTGGGTGATCTTTAGGCGGGTGTTCTTCTAAGGTGTGATCTTTTCGCGGGTGATCCTCTGACGGGTGATCCTCTGACGGGTGATCCTCTGACAGGTGATCTTTCGGTGGGTGATCTTTAAGCGGGTGTTCTTCTAAGGGTTGATCTTTTGGCGGGTGATCTTCTAACTTGTGATCTTTTGGCGGATGATCCTCTGACGGGTGATCTTTGGACGGGTGATCTTTTAGCCGGTGATCTTCTGACGGCTGATCTTTTGGCGGGTGATCCTCTGAAGGGTGATCGTTTGGTGGGTGATTTTCTGAAGGGTGGTCTTTTGGCGGGTGATCCTCTGACGGGTCATCTTTTTGCGGGTGATCGTCTGACGGGTGAACTTCTGGCTAGTGATCCTCTGACGGGTGATCTTTTGGCGGGTGATCTTCATGCGGGTGTTCTTGTAAGAGGTAATCTTTTGGCGGGTGATCCTCTGACGGGTGATATTTTGAATTGTGATTCTCTGACGGGTGATCTTTTGACGAGTGATCTTTTGGCGCGTGATCGTCTCACGGGTGATCTTTTGTCGGGTGATCCTCTGACGGGTGATCTTTTGGCGGGTGATCCTCTGACGGGTGATCTTTTCCCGGGTGATCCTCTGACAGGTGATCTTTCGGTGGGTGATCTTTAAGCGGGTGTTCTTCTAAGGGTTGATCTTTTGGCGGGTGATCCTCTAACTTGTGATCTTTTGGCGGGTGATCCTCTGACGGGCGATCTTTGGACGGGTGATCTTTTACCCGGTGATCTTCTGACGGCTGATCTTTTGGCGGGTGATCCTCTGAAGGGAGATCGTTTGGTGGGTAATTTTCTGAAGGGTGGTCTTTTGTCGGGTGATCCTCTGACGGGTCATCTTTTTGCGGGTGATCGTCTGACTGGTGAACTTCTGGCTAGTGATCCTCTGACGGGTGATCTTTTGGCGGGTGATCTTCATGCGGGTGTTCTTGTAAGGGGTAATCTTTTGGCGGGTGATCCTCTGACGGGTGATATTTTGGATTGTGATTCTCTGAAGGGTGATCTTTTGACGAGTGATCTTTTCCCGCGTGATCGTCTCACGGGTGATCTTTTGCCGGGTGATCCTCTGACGGGTGATCTTTTGGCGGGTGATCCTCTGACGGGTGATCTTTTCCCGGGTGATCCTCTGATGGGTGATCTTTTAAGGGGTGATGTTTTGGCGGGTGATCCTCTGACGGGTAATCTTTTGGCGTGTGATCTTTTGGCGGGTTATCTTCTGACGGGTAATTTTTTGCGGATGTTCCTCTGACGGGTGATCTTTTGGCAGGCGATCTTTTGGTGTGTGATCTTTTGACGGGTGATCTTTAGGCGGGTGATCCTCTGACGGCTGATTTTTGGCGGGTAATCCAGTGACCGGTGATCTTTTATCGGGTAATCTTTAGGCGGGTGTTCTTCTAAGGGGTGATCGCTTGGCGCGTGATCCTCTGACCAGTGATCTTTTGGCGGGTGTTCTTCTAAGGAGTGATCTTTTGGCGGGTGAACCTCTGAAGTGTGATCTTTTGGCGGGTGATCCTCTGTCGGGTGATCTTTGGATGGGTCATCTTTAGTCGGGTGTTCTTCTAAGGGGTGATGTTTTGCCTGGCGATCCTCTGACGGGTGATCTTTTAGCGGGTGATCCGCTGTCAGGTGATCTTTTGACGGCTCATCTTTAGGCGGGTGTTCTTCTAAGGGGTGATGTTTCTGCGAGTGGTCTTCTGACGGGTGATCTTTTGGAGGGTGATCTTTTAAGTGGTGATCGTTTGGCGCGTGATCTTTAGGCGGGTGTTCTTCTGAGGGCTGATCTTTTGGCGGGTGATCCTCTGACGGGTGATGTTTTTTTCGGCTGATCTTTAGGCGGGTGTTCTTCTAAGTGGTGATCTTTTGGCGGGTGATCTTCTGGCGGGGGATCCTGTGACGAGTGATCTTTTGAGGGGTTATTTTTAGGCGGGTTTTCTTCTAAGGCGTGATCTTTTGGCGGGTGATCCTCTGACGAGTGATCTTTTCGTGTGTGATTATCTGACGGGTGATATTTTGGTGAGTGATCTTCTGACGGGTGATCTTTAGGAGGGTGATCTTTTAAGGGCTGACCTTTTGGCGGGTGATAATCTGACGGGTGATCTTTTGACGAGTGATCTTTTGGATGGTGATCCTCTGTCGGGTGATCCTTTGTCGGGTTAACTTTAGACCTGTGATCTTTTGGCGGGTGAGCTTCTCACGGGTGATCTTTTGGCGGGTGATTCTCTGACGGGTGATCTTTTAGCGGGTGATGTTCTGACGGGTGATCTTTTGGCGCGTGATCTTTAGGCGGGTGTTGTTCTAAGGGGTGATCTTTTGGCGGGTGATCCTCTGACGAGTGATCGTTTGGCGAGTGATCCTCTGACGGGTGATATTTTGACGGGTGATCTTTGTGCAGGCATCTTTTAAGGGGTGATGTTTTGGCGGGTGATCCTCTGACGGGTAATCTTTTGGCGTGTGATCTTTTGGCGGGTTATCTTCTGACGGGTAATTTTTTGCGGGTTTTCCCATGACGGGTGATCTTTTGGCGGGTGATCTTTTGGTGCGTGATCTTCTAAGGTGTGATCCTCTGATGGGTGATGTTTTGGATTGTGATCCTCCGACGGGTGATCTTTTGACCGGTGATCTTAAGGCGGGTGTTCTTCTAAGGGTTGATCTTTTGGCGGGTGATCCTCGGACGGGTGATCTTTTGGTATGTCATCTTCTAAGGTGTGATCCTCTGATGGGTGATCTTTTGTATTTTGATGCTCTGACGGGTGATCTTTTGACGGGTGATCCTCTGTCGGGTGATCTTTGGACGGGTCATCTGTAGGCGGGTGTTCTTCTAAGGGGTGATGTTTTGCCGGGCGATCCTCTGACGGGTGATCTTTTGGCGGGTGATCCGCTGTCAGGTGATCTTTTGACGGGTCATCTTTAGGCGGGTGTTCTTCTAACGGGTGATGTTTCGGCGAGTGATCTTCTGGCGGGTGATCTTTTGGAGGGTGATCTTTTAAGTGGTGATCTTTTGGCGCGTGATCTTTAGGCGGGTGTTCTTCTAAGGGGTGATCGTTTGGCGGGTGATCCTCAAATAGGTGATCCTTTGACGTGTGATCCCCTGACGGGTGATGTTTTGGCAAGTGATATTCTGACAGGTGATCTTTTGGGAGCTGATCGTCTAAGGGGTGATCGTTAGGCGGGTGATCCTCTGACGGGTGATCTTCATGCGGGTGATCCTCTGTCGGGTGATCCTCTGTCGGGTTAGCTTTTGACCGGTGATGTTTTGGCGGGTGAGCTTCTGACGGGTAATCTTTTCGCGGGTGATTCTCTAAAGGGTGATCCTTTGGCAGGTCATCCTCTGACTGGTAATCTTTTGACGGGTGATCGTTTCGCGGGTGATCTTCTTACGGGTGACCTTTTGGCGGGTGATCCTCTGATGAGTGATCTTTTGTCGGGTGATCCTCTGATGGGTGATCTTCTGAAGGGTGATTTTATGAAGGGTTTCGGGTGATCTTTACTCGGCTGTTCTTCTAAGGGGTGATCTTTTGGCGGGTGATCCTCTGACGGCTGATATTTTGGCGTGTGATCCTCTGACGGGTGATGTTCTGGCGTTTGATCTTCTGACGGCTGATCTTTTGGGGGGTGATCTTCTAAGGGGTGATCGTTAGGCGGGTGATCCTCTGACGGGTGATCTTTTGACTGGTGATCTTTTGGGGGGTGATATTCTGACGGGTGATGTTTTGGCGGGTGATTCTCTGACCAGTGATCTTTTGGCGGGTGATCTTTTGGTGAGTGATCTTCTAAGGGGTGATCTTCTGACGGGTGATCGTTTCATGGGTGATCCTCTGACGGGTGATCTTTGGACGGGTGATCTTTTGGCAGGTGATCTTCTGACGGGTGACCTTTTGGCGGGTGATCTTCTGACGGGTGATCTTTTGGCGGGTGATTTTCTGAAGGGTGGTCTTTTGGCGGGTGATCCTCTGACGTGTGATCTTTTGACTGGTGATCTTTTGGCGGGTGATCTTCCGATGGTTGATGTTTAGGCGGGTGATCATCTGACGGGTGACCTTTTGGCGGGTGATCTTTTGGTGGGTGATGTTCTAACGGGTGATCCTCTGACGGGTGATCGTTTGGTGGGTGATCCTTTGATGGGTGATCTTTTGACGGGAGATCTTTTCGCGGGTGATCTTCTGATGGGTGATCGTTTGGCGGGTGATGCTCTGACGGGTGATCTTTTGGCGGGTGATCTTTAGGCGGATGTTCTTCTAAGCGGTGATCTTTTAGCAGGTGATTATCTGACGGGTGATCTTATGGTGGGTGATCCTCTGACGGGTGACCTATTGACATGTGATCTTTAAGCGGGTGATCCTCTGACGGGTGATGTTTTCGGGTAATGTTTTGGCGAGTGATCCTCTGACGAGTAATCTTTTGGGGTGTGATCTTCTAAGGGGTGATCGTTTGGCGGGTGATCCTCTGACGGGTGATATTCTGACGGGTGATCTTTTGGCGGGTGATCTTCATGTGGGTGTTCTTGTAAGGGGTGATCTTTTTGCGGGTGATCCTCTGACGGGTTATCTTTCGGCGGGTGATCATCTGACGGGTGATCTTTTTGCGGGTTATCGCCTGACGTGTGAGCATTTGACGGGTGATGTTCTGACGGGTGATCTTTTGACGAGAGATCTTTTGGCGGGTGATCTTCTGACGTGTGATCTTTTGGCGGGTGATCCTGTGATGGGTGATCTTTGAACGGATGATGTTTTGGCCGGTGATCTTCTGTCGACTGATCTTTTGGCGGGTGATCCTCTGAAGCGTGATCTCTTGGCGGGTGATCCTTTGAAGGGCGATCTCTTCGCGGGTGATCCTCTGACGGGTGATCATTTGGCGGGTGATCCTCTGATGGGTGATCTTTTGGATTGTGATCCTCTGACGGGTGATCTTTTGACGGGTGATCTTTTGGCGTGTGATCCTCTGACGGGTGATCCACGGACGGGTGATTTTTTGGCGGGTGATCCTTAGGCGGGTGTTTTTCTAAGGGGTGATCTTTTGGTAGGTGATAACTGACGGGTGAACTTATGGCGGGTGATCCTCTGACGGGTGATCTTTTGACGAGTGATCTTTTAGCGTGTGATCATCTTATGGGTGATCTTTTGACTGGTGATCTTTTGGCGCGTTATCTTCTGACGGGTGATCTTTAGGCGGGTGATCCTCTGACGGGTGATCTCTTGGCGGGTGATCCTTTGAAGGATGATCTTTTGGCGGGTGATCTTCTGATGGGTGATCTTTTGGATTGTGATTCTCTGACGGGTGATCTTTTGACGAGTGATCTTTTGGCGGGTGATCCTTTGACGGGTGATCTTTTGCCGGGTGATCCTCTGACGGGTGATCTTTTCGCGGGTGATCCTCTGACGGGTGATCTTTTATTAAGGGGTGATGTTTTGGCGGGTGATCCCCTGACGGCTGATATTTTGGCGTGTGATCCTCTGACGGGTGATGTTCTGGCGTTTGATCTTCTGACGGCTGATCTTTTGGGGGGTGATCTTCTAAGGGGTGATCGTTAGGCGGGTGATCCTCTGACGGGTGATCCTCTGACGGGTGATCTTTTGACTGGTGATCTTTTGGGGGGTAATATTCTGACGGGTGATGTTTTGGCGGGTGATCTTTTGGTGAGTGATCTTCGAAGGGGTGATCTTCTGACGGGTGATCGTTTCATGGGTGATCCTCTGACGGGTGATCTTTGGACGGGTGATCTTTTGGCAGGTGATCTTCTGACGGGTGATCTTTTGGCGGGTGATCTTCTGACTGGTGATCTTTTGGCGGGTGATTTTCTGAAGGGTGGTCTTTTGGCGGGTGATCCTCTGACGGGTCTTCTTTTGACGAGTGATCTTTTGGCGGGTGATCTTCATACGGGTGTTCTTGTAAGGGGTTATCTTTTTGCGGGTGATCCTCTGACGGGTGATCTTTTGACGGGTGATCCTCTGTCGGGTGATCCTTTGTCGGGTTAACTTTAGACCGGTGATCTTTTTGCGGGTCAGCTTCTGACGGGTGATCTTTTGGGGGGTGATTCTCTGACGGGTGATCTTTTAGCGGGTGATGTTCTGACGGGTGATCTTTTTGCGGGTGATCTTTAGCCGGGTGTTGTTCTAAGGGGTGACCGTTAGGCGGGTGATCCTCTGACGGGTGATCTTTCGCCGGGTGATCCTCTGACGGGTGATCTTTGGACGGGTGATCTTTTGGCGGGTGCTCTTCTGACGGGTGATCTTTTGGCTGGTGAACCTCTGACGGTTGATCTTTTGGCATGTGATTTTCTGAAGGGTGGTCTTTTTGCGGGTGGTCCTCTGACGGGTGGTCTTTTAGCGGGCGATCCTCTGACTGGTGATGTTTTGGTAGGTGATCTTCTGACGGGTGATCTTTGGGCGGGTGTTCTTTTAAGGGGTGATCTTCTGGCGGGTGATCCTCTGACGGGTGATCTTCTGACGGGTGATCTTTTCGCGGGTGTTGATTTGGCGGGTTATCTTCTGACGGGTGATCTTTCGCCAGGTGATCCTCTGAAGGGTGATCTTTTGGCGGTGATCTTTAGGCGGGTGTTCTTCTAAGGGGCGATCTTTTGGCTGGTGATACTCTGGCGGGTGATCTATTGGCGGGTGATCCTCTGACGGGTGATCTTTTGACGGGTGATCTTTTTACAGGTGATCTTTTGACAGGTGTTCGTCTGACGGGTGATCTTTTGGCGGGTGATCTTTAGGCGGGTGTTCTACTAAGGGGTGATGTTTTGGCGGGTGATCATCTGACAGATGATCTTTTGGCGTGTGATCCTCTGATGGGTGATGTTCTGGCGAGTGATCTTCTGACGGGTGATCTTTTGGGGGGTGATCTTCTAAGGGGTGATTGTTAGGCGGATGATCCTCTGACGGGTGATCGTTTGGCGGGTGATCCTCTGACGGGTGATCTTTTGACGGGGGATCTTTTGGCGAGTGATCTTTTGGCTAGTGATCCTCTGACGGGTGATCATTTGGCTGGTGATCATCTGAGGGGTGATCTTTTGACGGCTGATCTTTTGGCGGGTGATCTTCATGCCGGTGTTGTTGTAAGGGGTGATGTTTTTGCGGGTGATACTCTGACGAGTGATCTTTTGGCGGGTGATCCTCTGTCGGGTGATCCTCTGTCGGGATAACTTATGACTTGTGATCTTTTGGCGGTTTTGCTTCTGACAGGTAATCTTTTGGCGGGTGCTTCTCTGAAAGGTGATCCTTTGGCGGGTGATCCTCTGACGGGTCTTCTTTTGACGAGTGATCTTTTGGCGGGTGATCTTCATACGGGTGTTCTTGTAAGGGGTGATCTTTTTGCGGGTGATCCTCTGACGGATGATCTTTTGACGGGTGATCCTCTGTCGGGTGATCCTTTGTCGGGTTAACTTTAGACCGGTGATCTTTTTGCGGGTCAGCTTCTGACGGGTGATCTTTTGGCGGGTAATTCTCTGACGGGTGATCTTTTAGCGGGTGATGTTCTGACGGGTGATCTTTTTGCGGGTGATCTTTAGGCGGGTGTTGTTCTAAGGGGTGACCGTTAGGCGGGTGATCCTCTGACGGGTGATCTTTCGCCGGGTGATCCTCTGACGGGTGATCTTCCGACGGGTGATCTTTTGGCGGGTGATCCTCTGACGGGTGATCTTTTGGCATGTGATTTTCTTAAGGGTGGTCTTTTTGCGGGTGGTCCTCTGACGGGTGATCTTTTTATGGGTGGTCTTTTAGCGGGTGATCCTCTGACGGGCGATCCTTTGGCGGGTGATCCTCTGACGGGTGATCTTTTGACAGGTGATCTTTTGGCGGGTGATCCTCTGACGGGTGATCTTTTGTCGGGTGATCGTTTGGCGGGTGATCTACATGCGGGTGTTTTAGTAAGGGGTGATCTTTTCGCGGGTGATCCTCTGACGGGTCATCTTTTTGCTGGGAATCCTCTGACGGGTGATCTTTTGGCGGGTGACCTTCATGCGGGTGTTCTTGTAAGGGGTGATCTTTGGGAGGGTGATCCTCTGACGAGTGATATTTTGGCCTGTGATGCTCTGACGGGTGATGTTCTGCAAGTGATCTTCTGACGGGTGATCTTTTGGGGGTGATCTTCTAAGGGGTGATCGTTACGCGGGTGATCCTCTGATGGGTGATCTTTCGGCGGGTGATCCTCTGACGGGTGATCTTTGGATGGGTGATCTTTTGGCGGGTGATCCTCTTACGGGTGATCTTTTGGCATGTCATTTTCTGAAGGGTGATCTTTTGGCGGGTGATCCTCTGTCGGGTTAACTTTTGACCGGTGATCTTTTGGCGGGTGAGCTTCTGACGGGTGACCTTTTGGCGGATTATTATGTGACGGGTGATCTTTTGACGTGTGATCTTTTAGTGGGTGATCCTCTGACGGGTGATGTTTAGGCGGGTGATCTTCTGACGGGTGATCGTTTGGTAGGTGATCTTCTAACGGGTGATCTTTAGGCGGATGATTCTCTGACGAATGTTCTTTTGGCGGGTGATCCTCTGACGGGTGATGTTTTGGCGGGTGAGCTTCTGACGAATGATCTTTTTGCGGGTGATTCTCTGACGGGAGATCCTTTGCCGGGTGATCCTCTGACGGGTGATCTTTTGATGGGTGATCTTTTGGCGGGTGATCCTCTGACGGGTGATCTTTTAACGGGTTATCCTCTGACGAGTGATCTTTTGACGGGTGATCTTTTGGCGGGTGATCTTCAGGCGGGTGTTCTTGTAAGGGATGATCTTTTGGCGGGTGATCCTCTGACGGGTCATCTTTTTGCGGGTGATCGTCTGACGGGTGATCTTCTGGCTGGTGATACTCTGACGGGTGATCTTCAGGCGGGTGTTCTTGTAAGGGGTGATCTTTTGGCGGGTGATCCTCTGACGGGTGATGTTCTTGCAGGTGATCTTCTGACGGTGAACTTTCGGTGGATGATCTTCTAAGGCGTGATCGTTAGGCGGGTGATCCTCTGATGGGTGTTCTTTCGGCGGGTGATCCTCTGACGGGTGATCTTTTGACTGGTGATATTTTGGCGGGTGATCTTCTGACGGGTGATGTTTTGGCGGGTGATCCTCTGACGCGTGATCTTCGGACGGGTGATGTTTTGGCCGGTGATCTTCTGACGGGTGATCTTTTGGCGGGTGATCCTCTGACGGGTCATCTTTTTGCGTGTGATCGGCTGACGGGTGATCTTCTGGCGGGTGATCCTTTGATGGGTGATCTTTTAACGGGTGATCTTTTGACGGGTGATATTTTGGCGTGTGATCTTCATGCGGGTGTTCATTTAAGGGGTGATCTTTTGGCGGGTGATCCTCTGACGGGTGATATTTTCGCGTGTGATCCTGTCACGGGTGATGTTCTGGCGAGTGATCTTCTGACGGGTGATCTTTTGGGGGGTTATCTTCTAAGGGGTGATCGTTAGGAGGGTGATCCTCTGACGGGTGATCTTTCGGCGGGTGATCCTCTGACGGGTGATCTTTTGACTGGTGATCTTTTCGCGGGTGATCTTCTGAAGGGTGATGTTTTAGCGGGAGATCCTCTGACGGGTGATCTTTGGACGAGTGATCTTTTGGCTGGTGATCCTCTGAGGGGTGATCTTTGGACGGGTGATCTTTTGGCCGGTGATCTTCTGACGGCTGATCTTTTGGCGGGTGATCCTTTGAAGGGTGATCCTTTGGTGGGTGATGTTCTGAAGGGTGGTTATTTGGCGGATGATCCTCTGACGGGTCATCTTGTTCCGTGTGAACGTCTGACGGGTGATCTTCTGGCGGGTGATCCTCTGACGGGTGATCTTTTGGCGGGTGATCTTCATGCGGGTGTTCTTGTAAGGCGAGAATTTAGTTTTATCGACTGAGTCGATAAGGTAAATTGACCACCGTAAAAAGATTCAAATAGCTGACGTTTCGAGCGCTAGCCCTTCGTCGGAGCGAATCAAGGAATTGTGGGTAGTGTGTGGTTTTATATAGTAAGCGGTGGAGCTACGCTATTGGTGGAAATTTGGTGACGTGAAAAACAAATGTAGATTAGTTGAATGAAAAGCGTTCGTTGATTCCGTGGGGTTTGAGAGTGCCGATTTGAAAGATGATTTTTTGTTCTAGGTTTTTACGGCTTTCTGTGTTACCCTGGTGTAGGGAAAGGCCGCAGATTGTCATGTGTTGTTTAGAATGGTTAGTAAGATTAAAATGGCGCGCGACTGGTTTGGATGCGTCTTTGTCATTTTTTTCAACGTCTCGGAGATGTTCACGAAAACGGTCGCCCAGTCTCCTCCCTGTTTCGCCAATGTATATCTTTTTGCAAAAAGTACATGTAATGCAGTAGATAACATTTACGGAGGTGCATGTAAAACGATCAGTGATTTTAATAGATCGTTTGGGTCCTGTTATTTTGTCCGCGTTGTGAATGAAAGGACAAGTGTTACATCGTGTGCGTGTGCATTTGAAAGTTCCCGGTACATCGTCAGATTTCAGTGCGCTCGTAACTAGAAAGTTGCCTATGTTTTTGTCACGTTTGAATGAAATTAGTGGGGGTTGTGAAAAAATTCTGCCAGTTTCGGGGTCGTTTTGGAGTAATTTGAAATTTTTTAAAATGATGCTTTTGACTGTGTTGTTGTGTGGGTGGAAAGTGAGGGTGAATGGAATTCTCTCGTTCTCTTCCTTCTGTGGCGTTTGTAGTGCTGACTGTCTGTCGATCTGTTGTGCACGTTGTTGGCCCGTATTAACAACAGAGTCAGGGTACCCACGTTTCTTGAAAAACTGGCACATTTCTTCTGATTTGTTGGAAAAATCAGAGTCATCACTACATAGACGTCGAAGTCTGAGAAATTGAGAATACGGAATGGCGTTTTTAACGTGCGATGGATGTGAGGATGAATGTAACAGATAACTGTGGGAATCTGTAGGTTTGTAGTGCACACTTGTGGATAAACTGTTACCGTTGATTGAAATATTAATGTCAAGAAAAGCGACTGAGGTTTCGGAAATTTCCCAGTCATATTTTAGAGCTGGATGAAAAGTATTGACAGAAGTTATGAATTGATTAAGTTCCTCTTTACTGGAAGAGGTAGCGCCAATGCAATCATCGATGTAACGGCCGTAGAGTTCGGGTTTGGTTCCGTGGTACTGATTAAAAAATTGCATTGGCGCTACCTCTTCCAGTAAAGAGGAACTTAATCAATTCATAACTTCTGTCAATACTTTTCATCCAGCTCTAAAATATGACTGGGAAATTTCCGAAACCTCAGTCGCTTTTCTTGACATTAATATTTCAATCAACGGTAACAGTTTATCCACAAGTGTGCACTACAAACCTACAGATTCCCACAGTTATCTGTTACATTCATCCTCACATCCATCGCACGTTAAAAACGCCATTCCGTATTCTCAATTTCTCAGACTTCGACGTCTATGTAGTGATGACTCTGATTTTTCCAACAAATCAGAAGAAATGTGCCAGTTTTTCAAGAAACGTGGGTACCCTGACTCTGTTGTTAATACGGGCCAACAACGTGCACAACAGATCGACAGACAGTCAGCACTACAAACGCCACAGAAGGAAGAGAACGAGAGAATTCCATTCACCCTCACTTTCCACCCACACAACAACACAGTCAAAAGCATCATTTTAAAAAATTTCAAATTACTCCAAAACGACCCCGAAACTGGCAGAATTTTTTCACAACCCCCACTAATTTCATTCAAACGTGACAAAAACATAGGCAACTTTCTAGTTACGAGCGCACTGAAATCTGACGATGTACCGGGAACTTTCAAATGCACACGCACACGATGTAACACTTGTCCTTTCATTCACAACGCGGACAAAATAACAGGACCCAAACGATCTATTAAAATCACTGATCGTTTTACATGCACCTCCGTAAATGTTATCTACTGCATTACATGTACTTTTTGCAAAAAGATATACATTGGCGAAACAGGGAGGAGACTGGGCGACCGTTTTCGTGAACATCTCCGAGACGTTGAAAAAAATGACAAAGACGCATCCAAACCAGTCGCGCGCCATTTTAATCTTACTAACCATTCTAAACAACACATGACAATCTGCGGCCTTTCCCTACACCAGGGTAACACAGAAAGCCGTAAAAACCTAGAACAAAAAATCATCTTTCAAATCGGCACTCTCAAACCCCACGGAATCAACGAACGCTTTTCATTCAACTAATCTACATTTGTTTTTCACGTCACCAAATTTCCACCAATAGCGTAGCTCCACCACTTACTATATAAAACCACACACTACCCACAATTCCTTGATTCGCTCCGACGAAGGGCTAGCGCTCGAAACGTCAGCTATTTGAATCTTTTTACGGTGGTCAATTTACCTTATCGACTCAGTCGATAAAACTAAATTCTCGTGTTTCATCCCCCCACCGACGCAGCACCACAGTTTCTCTAGAAACTAACCCCATTCATTTGTTCTTGTAAGGGGCGATCTTTGGGAGGGTGACCCTCTGACGGGTGATACTTTGGCCTGTGATGCTCTGACGGGTGATGTTCTGCAAGTGATCTTCTGACGGGTGATCTTTTGGGGGGTGATCTTCTAAGAGGTGATCGTTACGCGGGTGATCCTCTGATATGTGATCTTTCGGCGGGTGATCCTCTGACGGGTGATCTTTGGACGGGTGATCTTTTGGCGGGTGATCTTCTGATGCGTGATCTTTTGGCGGGGGATCTTCTGAGAGGTGATCGTTTGATAGGTGATCTTCTGACGGGTGATCTTTAGGCGGGTATTCTTCTAAGGGGTGATCTTTGGGCGGGTGATCTTCTAACGGGTTATCTTTTGGCGAGTGTTCCTCTGACGGGTGATCTTTTGGCGGGTGTTCTTCTAAGGGGTGATCTTTTGGCGGGTTATACTCTGACGGGTGATCTTTTGATGGGTCATCTTTAGGCGGGTGTTCTTCTAAAAGGTGATCTTTTGGCGGGTGATCCTCTGACGGGTGATCTTTTGGCGGGTCATCCTCTGACGGGTGATTATTTGTCGGGTGATCTTTTGGCGGGTGATCTTCTGATGGGTGATCTTTTGGTGGGTGATCTTTTGGCGCGTAATCCTCTGACGGGTGATCTTTTGACGGGTCATCGTTAGGCGGGTGTTCTTCAAAGGGGTGATCTTTTGGCGGGTGATCCTCTGACGGGTGATCATTTGTCGGGTGATCTTTTGGCGGGTGATCTTCTGATGGGTGATCTTTTGGTGGGTGATCTTTTGGCGGGTGATCCTCTGACGGGTGATCTTTTCGCGTGTGATTAGCTGATGGGTGATGTTTTGTGGATTTATCTTCTGACGGGTGATCTTTAGGACGGTGATCTTTTAAGGGCTGATCTTTTGGCGAGTGATAATCTGACGGGTGATCTTCTGGCAGGTGATCATCTGACAGGTGACCTTTTGACGGGTGATCTTTTAGTGGGTGATCCTCTGGCTGGTGATGTTTAGGTGGTTGATCTTTTGGTAGGTGATCTTCTGACGGGTGATCTTTAGGCGGGTGTTGTTCTAAGGGGTGATCTTTTGGCGGGTGATCCTCTGACGGGTGATCTTTTGGCCGGTCCTTTTTTGGCGGGTGATCCTGTGACGTGTGATCTTTTGACGGGTCATCTTTAGGCGGGTGTTCTTCTAAGGGGTGATCTTCTGGCGGGTGATCTTTTGACGGGTGTTCCTCTGACGGGTGATCGTTTCGCATGTGATTATCTTACGGGTGATGTTTTGGCGAGTGATCTTCTGAAGGGTGATCTTTAGGAGGGTGATCTTTTAAGGGCTGATCTTTTGGCGGGTGATGATCTGACGGGTGATCTTTTGGCTGGTGATCCTCCGACGGGTGATCTTTTGACGGGTGATCCTCTGACGGGGGATGTTTTAGCGGGTGATCTTCTGACGCGTAATCTTTTGGAAGGTGATCTTCTGACCGGTGATCTTTTGGCGGGTGATCTTTAGGCGGGTGTTCTTCTAAGTGGTGAACTTTTGGCGGGTGATCTTCTGGCGGGTGATTTTCTGACGGGTGATCTTTTCGCGGGTTATCCTCTGAAGGGTGATCCTTTGGCGGGTGATCCTCTGAAGGGTGATCCTCTGACGGGTGATCTTTTGACGGATGATCTTTTGGCGGGTGATCTTCATGCGGGTGTTCTTGTAAGGGGTGATCCTTTGGCGGGTGATCCTCTGACGGGTGATCTTTTGACTGGTGATCTTTTTGCGGGTGATCTTCCGACGGGTGATGTTTAGGCGGGTGATCCTCTGACGGGTGACCTTTTGGCGGGTGATCTTTTGGTGCGTAATGTTCTAACGGGTGATCCTCTGACGGGTGATCGTTTGGTGGGTGATCCTCTGACGGGTGATCTTTTGACGGCAGATCTTTTGGCGGGTGATCTTCTGATGGGTGATCTTTTGGCGGGTGATGCTCTGACGGGTGATCTCTTGGCGGATGATCTTTAGGCGGGTGTTCTTCTAACGAGCAATATTTTGGCGGGTGTTCTTCTGACGGGTGATCTTTTGGCGGGTTAAGTTTAGACCGGTGATCTTTTGGTGGGAGGGCTTCTGTCGGGTAATCTTTTGGCGGGTGATTCTCTGACGGGTGATCTTTTAGCGGGTGATGTTCTGACGGGTGATCTTTTGGCGGTAGTTCTTCTAAGGTATTATCCTTTGGCGGGTGATCCTCTGACGGGTGATCTTTTGGCGTGTGATCCTCTGACGAGTGATCGTCTGACAGGTGATCTTCGGCGGGTGATCTTTAGGCGGGTGTTCTTCTACGGGGTGATCTTTTGGCGGGTGATCCTCTAATTTGTGATCTTTTGGCGGGTGATCCTCTAACGGGTGATTATTGGACGGGTGATCTTTTAGCCGGTGATCTTCTAAGAGGTGATCGTTTGACGGGTGATCCTCTGACGGGTGATCTTTGGAAGGGTGATCTTTTGGCAGGTGATCTTCTGACGGGTGATCTTTTGGTGGGCGATTTTCTGAAAGGTGGTCTTTTGGCGGGTTATCCTCACACGGGTCATCTTTTGACGGGTGACCTTTTGGCCGGTGATTTTCATACAGGTGTTCTTGTAAGGGGTGATCTTTTTGCGGGTGAACCTCTGATGGGTGACCTTTTGGCGGGTGATCCTCTGTCGCGTGATTCTTTGTCGGTTTCACTTTAGACCTGTGATCTTTTGGCGGGTGAGCTTTTGACGGGTGATCTTTTGGCGGGTGATCTTTTAGCGGGTGATGTTCTGACGGGTGATCTTTTGGCGGTGATCTTTAAGCGGGTGTTGTTCTAAGGGGTGATCTTTTGGCGGGTGATCCTCTGACGGGTGATCGTTTGGCGAGTGATCCTCTGACGGGTGATCTTTGTGCAGGTGATCTTATGACAGGTGATCTTCTGACGGGTGATCTTTTGGCGGGTGATCCTGTGACGGGTGATCTTTTGGCGAGTGATCCTCTGACGGGTGATATTTTGACGGGTGATCTTTTTGCAGGTGATATTTTGACAGGTGATCCTCTGTCGGGTTAACTTTTGACCGGTGATCTTTTGGCGGGTGAGCTTCTGACGGGTAATCTTTTGGCGGGTGATTCTCTGAAGGGAGATCCTTTGGCGGGTCATCCTCTGACGGGTAATCTTTTGACGGATGATCTTTTGGCGGGTGATCTTCTTACGGGTGATCTTTTGGAGGGTGATCTTCTACGTGGTGATCTTTTGACGCGTGATCTTTAGGCGGGTGTTCTTCTAAGGGCTGATCTTTTGGCGGGTGATCATATGACGGGTGATGTCTTTTTCGTGTGATCTTTACGCGGGTGTTCTTGTAAGGGGTGATCGTTTGGTGGGTGAACATCTGATGGGTGATCCTTTGACGTGTGATCCTCTGACGGGTGATGTTTTGGCGAGTGATATTCTGACAGGTGATCTTTTGGGAGGTGATCGTATAAGGGGTGATCGTTAGGCGGGTGATCCTCTGACGGGTGATCTGTTGGCGGGTGATCCTCTGACGGTTGATCTTTTGACTAGTGATCTTTTGGCGGGTGATCTTCTAACGGGTGATGTTTTGGCGGGTGATCCTCTGACGGGTCATCTTTTGGCGGGTGATCTTTTGGTGAGTGATCTTCTAAGCGGTGAACCTCTGACGGGTGATCGTTTGGCGGGTGATCGTTTGGCGGGTGATCCTCTCACTTGTGAGCTATTGACGGGAGATCTTTTGGTGGGTGATCTTCTGACGGGTGATCTTTTGGCGGGTGATCCTCTGATGGGTGATGTTTTGGCGGGTCATCTTCTGACGGGTGATCTTTTGGCAATTGATCTTTTGGCGGGTGATCTTTACGCGGCTGTTCTTCTAAAGGGTGATCATTTGTCGGGTGATCATGTGACGGGTGATCGTTGGGTGTGTGATCCTCTGACGGGTAATGTTTTGGCGAGTGATCCTCTGACGGGTAATCTTTTGGAGGGTGATCTTCTAAGGGGTGATCGTTTATCGGGTGATCCTCTGACGGGTGATGTTCTGACGGGTGATCTTTTCGCGGGTGATCCTCTGACGGGTGATCTTTTGGCGGGTGATCCTCTGACAGGTTATATTTTCGCGGGTGATCCTCTGACGGGCGATCTTTTGGCGGGTGATCTTCTCACGGGTGATATTCTGACGGGTGATCTTTTGGCGGGGGATTCTCTGACGGGTGGTCCTTTGGCGGGTCATCCTCCGACCGGTGATCTTTTGGCGGGTGATCTTCTTACGGATGAACTTTTGCCGCGTGATCCTCTGACGGGTGATCTTTTGGCGGGTGATCCTTAGGCGGCTGTTCCTCTAAGGGGTGATCTTTTCGCAGGTCATTATCTAACGGGTGATCTAATGGCGAGTGATCCTCTGACGGGTGATCTATTGACATGTGATCTTTAAGCGGGTGATCCTCTGACGGGTGATGTTTTCGGGTAATGTTTTAGCGAGTGATCCTCTGACGAGTAATCTTTTGGGGTGTGATCTTCTAAGGGGTGATCGTTTGGCGGGTGATCCTCTGACGGGTGATCTTCTGACGGGTGATCTTTTGGCGGGTGATCTTCATGCGAGTTTTCTTGTAAGGGGTGATCTTTTTGCGGGTGATCGTCTGACGGGTGATCTCTTGACTGGTGATCTTTTGGTGGGTGATCTTCCGACGGGTGATGTTTAGGCGGGTGATCCTCTGACGGGTGACCTTTTGGCGGGTGATCTTTTGGTGCGTGATGTTCTAACGGGTGATCCTCTGACGGGTGATCGTTTGGTGGGTGATCCTCTGACGGGTGATCCTCTGACGGGTGATCTTTTGACGGGAGATCTTTTCGCGGGTGATCTTCTGATGGGTGATCTTTTGGCTGGTGATGCTCTGACGGGCGATCTTTTGGCGGGTGATCTTTAGGCGGGTGTTCTTCTAAGGGGTGATCTTTAAGCAGGTGATAATCTGATCGGTGATCTTATGGTGGGTGATCCTCTGACGGGTGACCTATTGACATGTGATCTTTAAGCGGGTGATCCTCTGACGGGTGATGTTTTCGGGTAATGTTTTGGCGAGTGATCCTCTGACGAGTAATCTTTTGGGGTGTGATCTTCTAAGGGGTGATCGTTTGGCGGGTGATCCTCTGACAGGTGATCTTTTTTCGGGTGATCCTCTTACGCGTGATCTTTGGACGGGTGATCTTTTGGTAGGTGATCTTCTCACGGGTGATCTTTTGGCGGGTGATCTTCTGACGGGTGATCTTTTGGCGGGTGATCTTCTGACGGGTGATCTTTTGGCGGGTAATTTTCTGAAGGGTGGTCTTTTGGCGGGTGATCCTCTGACGGGTCATCTTTTTGGGTGTGATCGTCTGACGGGTGATCTTCTGACGTGTGATCCTCTGATGGGTGATCTTTTGACGGGTGATCTTTTGGCGGGTGATCTTCATGCGGGTGATCTTTTGACATGTGATCTTTAAGCGGGTGATCCTCTGACGGGTGATGTTTTCGGGTAATGTTTTGGGGAGTGATCCTCTGAGGAGTAATCTTTTGGGGTGTGATCTTCTAAGGGGTGATCGTTTGGCGGGTGATCCTCTGACGGGTGATATTCTGACGGGTGATCTTTTGGCGGGTGATCTTCATGCGGGTGTTCTTGTAAGGGTGATCTTTTTGCGGGTGATCTTCTGACGGGTGATCTTTTGACGGGTGATCTTTTGACTGGTGATCGTTTGGCGGGTGATCTTCCGACGGGTGATGTTTAGGCGGGTGATCCTCTGACGGGTGACCTTTTGGCGGGTGATCTTTTGGTGCGTGATTTTCTAACGGGTGATCCTCTGACGGGTGATCGTTTGGTGGGTGATCCTCTGACGGGTGATCTTTTGACGGGAGATCTTTTCGCGGGTGATCTTCTGATTGGTGATCTTTTGGCTGGTGATGCTCTGACGGGTGTTCTTTTGGCGGGTGATCTTTAGGCGGGTGTTCTTCTAAGGGGTGGTCTTTTAGCAGGTGATAATCTGACCGGTGATCTTATGGTGGGTGATCCTCTGACGGGTGACCTATTGACATGTGATCTTTAAGCGGGTGATCCTCTGACGGGTGATGTTTTCGGGTAATGTTTTGGCGAGTGATCCTCTGACGAGTAATCTTTTGGGGTGTGATCTTCTAAGTGGTGATCGTTTGGCGGGTGATCCTCTGACGGGTGATATTCTGACGGGTGATCTTTTGGCGGGTGATCTTCATGCGGGTGTTCTTGTAAGGGGTGATCTTTTTGCGGGTGATCTTCTGACGGGTGATCTTTTGAGGGGTGATCTTTTGACTGGTGATCTTTTGGCGGGTGATCTTCCGACGGGTGATGTTTAGGCGGGTGATCCTCTGACGGGTGACCTTTTGGCGGGTGATCTTTTGGTGCGTGATGTTCTAACGGGTGATCCTCTGACGGGTGATCGTTTGGTGGGTGATCCTCTGACGGGTGATCTTTTGACGGGAGATCTTTTCGCGGGTGATCTTCTGATGGGTGATCTTTTGGCTGGTGATGCTCTGACGGGTGATCTTTTGGCGGGTGATCTTTAGGCGGGTGTTCTTCTAAGGGGTGGTCTTTTAGCAGGTGATAATCTGACCGGTGATCTTATGGTGGGTGATCCTCTGACGGGTGACCTATTGACATGTGATCTTTAAGCGGGTGATCCTCTGACGGGTGATGTTTTCGGGTAATGTTTTGGCGAGTGATCCTGTGACGAGTAATCTTTTGGGGTGCGATCTTCTAAGGGGTGATCGTTTGGCGGGTGATCCTCTGACGGGTGATATTCTGACGGGTGATCTTTTGGCGGGTGATCTTCATGCGGGTGTTCTTGTAAGGGGTGATCTTTTTGCGGGTGATCTTCTGACGGGTGATCTTTTGACTGGTAATCTTTTGGCGGGTGATCTTCCGACGGCTGATGTTTAGGCGGGTGATCCTCTGACGGGTGACCTTTTGGCGGGTGATCTTTTGGTGCGTGATGTTCTAACGGGTGATCCTCTGACGGGTGATCTTTTGGCGGGTGTTCTTCTAAGGGCTGATCTTTTGGTGGGTGATCCTCTGACGGGTGATCTTTCGGCGGGTGATCATCTGACGGGTGATCTTTTGGCGGGTTATCGCCTGACGTGAGAGCTTTTGACGGGTGATGTTCTGACGGGTGATCTTTTGACGAGAGATCGTTTGGCGGGTGATCCTCTGACGGGTGATCTTTTGGCGGGTGAATATCTGATGGGTGGTCTTTTGGCGGGTGATCCTCTGACGGGTCATCTTTTTGGGTGTGATCGTCTGACGGGTGATCTTCTGACGTGTGATCCTCTGATGGGTGATCTTTTGACGGGTGATCTTTTGGCGGGTGATCTTCATGCGGGTGATCTTTTGACTGGTGATCTTTTGGCCAGTGATCCTCTGATAGGTGATCTTTTGGCGGGTGATTTTCTAAAGGGTGGCGGCTGATCTTTAGGCGGGTGTTCTTCTAGGGGGTGATCTTTTGGCGGGTGATCCTCTGACGGGTGATATTTTAGCGTGTGATCCTCTGACGGGTGATGTTCCGGCGAGTGATCTTCTGACGGGTGATCTTTTAGGGGGTTATCTTCTAAGAGGTGATCGTTAGCCGGGTGACCCTCTGACGGGTGATCTTTCGGCGGGTGATCCTCTGACTGGTGATCTTTTGACAGGTGATCTTTTGGCGGGTGATCTTCTGACGCTGTCAAACGCTGCAGCTATGAAACCGCAAATCATATACGATGACGGCTGCTTAGCAGGCCTATGATGTTACTTCATAGCAACCAGACTTTAGGTTTTTTTGAACTTCCGGATCACTCTGGCTCGTTATGTTTCGCGGGTGATCTTTAGGCGGGTGTTCTTCTGACTGGTGATCTTTTGTCGCGTGATCTTTTGGCGGGTGTTCTTCTAAGGGCTGACCTTTTGGCGGGTGTTCCTTTCGCGGGTGATCTTTTTTTCGGGTTATCTTTAGGCGGGTGTTCTTCTAAGGGCTGATCTTTTGGCGTGTGATCCTCTGACAGGTGATCTTTTTTCGGGTGATCCTCTTACGCGTGATCTTTGGACGGGTGATCTTTTGGTAGGTGATCTTCTCACGGGTGATCTTTTGGCGGGTGATCTTCTGACGGGTGATCTTTTGGCGGGTGATCTTCTGACGGGTGATCTTTTGGCGGGTAATTTTCTGAAGGGTGGTCTTTTGGCGGGTGATCCTCTGACGGGTCATCTTTTGACTGGTGATCTTTTGGCGGGTGTTATTCTAAGGGGTGATCTTTTCGCTGATGATCCTCTGACGGGTGATGTTTTGCCGAGTGATATTCTGACAGGTGATCTTTTGAGAGGTGATCGTCTAAGGGGTGATCGTTAGGCGGGTGATTCTCTGACGGGTGATCTTTTGATGGGAGATCTTTTCGCGGGTGATCTTCTGATGGGTGATCTTTTGGCTGGTGATGCTCTTACGGGTGATCTTTTGGCGGGTGATCTGTAGGCGGGTTTTCTTCTAAGGGGTGATCTTTTAGCAGGTGATAATCTGACGGGTGATCTTATGGTGGGTGATCCTCTGACGGGTGATGTTTTCGGGTAATGTTTTGGCGAGTGATCCTCTGACGAGTAATCTTTTGGGGTGTGATCTTCTAAGGGGTGATCGTTTGGGGGGTGATCCTCTGACGGGTGATCTTCTGACGGGTGATCTTTTGGCGGGTGATGCTCTGACCGGTGATCTTTTGGCGGGTGATCTTTTTGCGGGTGATCTTCTGACGGGTGATCTTTTGACTGGTGATCTTTTGGCGGGTGATCTTCCGACGGGTGATGTTTAGGCGGGTGATCCTCTGACGGGTGACCTTTTGGCGGGTGATCTTTTGGTGCGTGATGTTCTAACGGGTGATCCTCTGACGGGTGATCGTTTGGCGGGTGATCCTCTGACGGGTGATCTTTTGACGGGAGATCTTGTCGCGGGTGATCTTCTGATGGGTGATCTTTTGGCTGGTGATCTTTAGGCGGGTGTTCTTCTAAGGGGTGATCTTTTAGCAGGTGATAATCTGACGGGTGATCTTATGGTGGGTGATCCTCTGACGGGTGATCTCTTGGCGGGTGATCTTTAGGCGGGTATTCTTCCAAGGAGTGATCTTTTGGCGGGTGATCTTCTGACGGGTGATCTTTTGGCGGGTGATCCTCTGACGGGTGATCATTTGGCGGGTTTTCTTCTAAGGGCTGATCTTTTGGTGGGTGATCCTCTGACGGGTGATCTTTCGGCGGGTGATCATCTGACGGGTGATCTTTTGGCGGGTTATCGCCTGACGTGAGAGCTTTTGACGGGTGATGTTCTGACAGGTGATCTTTTGACGAGAGATCTTTTGGCGGGTGATCTTCTGACGTGTGATCTTTTGGTGGGTGATCCTCTGATGGGTGATCTTTGGACGGGTGATGTTTTGGCCGGTGATCTTCTGACGACTGATCTTTTCTGGCGGGTGATCTTTTGGCGGGTGATCCGCTGTCAGGTGATCTTTTAACGGGTCATCTTTAGGCGAGTGATGTTCTAAGTGGTGATCTTTTGGCGCGTGATCCTTAGGCGGGTATTCTTCTAAGGGGTGATCGTTTGGCGGGTGATCCTCTGATGGGTGATCCTTTGACGTGTGATCCTCTGACGGGTGATGTTTTGGCGAGTGATATTCTGACAGGTGATCTTTTGGTAGGTGATCGTCTAAGGGGTGATCGTTAGGCGGGTGATCCTCTGACGGATGATCTTTTGGCGGGCGATCCTCTGACGGGTGATCTTTTGGCGGGTAATCTTTTCGCGGATGTTCTTCTAAGGGGTGATCTTTTGGTGGGTGATCCTCTGACGGGTGATCTTTTGGCGGGTGATCTTTAGGCGGGTGTTCTTCTAAGGAGTGATCTTTTGGCGGTTGATCCTCTGACGGGTGATCTTTTGGCGGGTGATCCTCTGTCGGGTGACCTTTTGACGGTCATCTTTAGGCGGATGTTCTTCTAAGGGGTGATCTTTTGGCGGGTGATCCGCTGTCAGGTGAACTTTTGACGGGTCATCTTTAGGCGGGTGTTCTTCTAAGGGGTGATGTTTTGGGGAGTGATCTTCTGACGGGTGATGTTTTGGAAGGTGATCTTCTGATGGGTGATCTTTTGGTGGGTGATCTTTTGGCGGGTGATGCTCTGACGGGTGATCTTTTGACGGGTCATCTTTAGGCGGGTGTTCTTCTAAGAGGTGATCTTTTGGCGGGTGATCCTCTAATGGGTGATCTTTTGGCGGGTGATCCTCTGGCGGGTGATCATTTGACGGGTGATCTTTTGGCGGGTGATCTTCTGATGGGTGATCTTTTGGTGGGTGATCTTTTGGCGGGTGATCCTCTGACGGGTGATCTTTTGAGGGGTCATCGTTAGGCGGGTGTTCTTCAAAGGGGTGATCTTTTGGCGGGTGATCCTCTGACGGGTGATCTTTTCGCGTGTGATTATCTGATGGGTGATATTTTGGGGAGTTATCTTCTGACGGGTGATCTTTAGGACGGTGATCTTTTAAGGGCTGATCTTTTGGCGAGTGATAATCTGACGGTTTATCTTCTGGCAGGTGATCATCTGACAGGTGACCTTTTGACGGGTGATCTTTTAGTGGGTGATCCTCTGGCGGGTGATGTTTAGGTGGGTGATCTTTTGGTAGGTGATCTTCTGACGGGTGATCTTTAGGCGGGTGTTGTTCTAAGGGGTGATCTTTTGGCGGGTGATCTTCTGAGTTGTGATCTTTTCGTGAGTGATCATTTGACGGGTGATCTTCGGACGGGTGATCTTTTGGCGGGTGATCCTCTGACGGGAGCAGCATAGAGCGTGTGGGGTTCGGGATCACCAAAAATAAGGCCTCAAAGGCCCGAGTTACAGCTTCCCACGAGTCATTGCATTCCTAGCGGGAAGCTGTAACTCGGGCCTTTGAGGCCTTATTTTTGGTGATCCCGAACGCCCCAACGCTCTATGCTGCTTGGCTGGTGAATTCTGATCCCGGCACGAGATCACCGACCAACCCCAACCCACATGGCACAACCAATTGAAGAAAATGAAACCCTATGTATATACCCCATATGGCGGCACAACTTCTTGACTTCAACCCAAGGAACCACGATTACTTTGGCAATTCGTTGCATGGTTATAAGATGAATGTCCCTGATGATTACCCCATCAAGGAACTCAATTCATTCTTCATAACTAATCGGGCGGCTTTTCTCCAGAAAATTGCACGCGAAGTTACAGAGCTTGGCGGGGTGAAGGTCACTTTGTCATTCGGTGTAGACTTTTCAATGGAAGGTGAGGACAATCGAAAAATTAATCACTTCTTTTGGAACGTTAATCCACTGATTGTAACACATCTCTATCAGCTTCGAGAGGAGGGCACCCTGGAAGGCATGGTCAATGGTTTTGAGGAAGTGATTGCCAGATGGCAGCAGTTGGGTTCTGGTTGGGTGATTGAGAAAGTTCGGGATTTACCAGCCTCTACGAGGGGGCACATTTATCCCAACACCATCAAAACTCAGGTCAAAGCAGGCCATCATCAATGTAAAGAACAGAGACAATCATTGGCTCCGTTGGGCACTGCGATCGGCATTGTTCCCTGTTGATGTTAACACAAACAGGCCAGGCAGTTATCCCATTAATGATGGCCTAGACTTCACTGGAATCGATTTTCCAACACCATTGAGCCAGATTTCCAAGGTTGAGCGGCAAAACAACCTTCCAATCAACCTTTATGGCTGGCAGAACAATAAGATGGCTGTTATAAGGGTCAGTGAGCTAGAGGATCCCAATCTGCAAAGGATTAATCTGATGTTGCTAACAGACGCACACACTTCACATTATTGTTACATCAAGAGCATGAGCAGGCTCTTACACAGTGAGTACAACGCAAGGCGCCGTATGCATCACTGTGACAGGTGTCTCCAAGCCTTTTCTTCAGAACGGGTTCTCACCGACCATCTCTTCTATTGCAAGGGGGTTAAAGGCAGGCCGATGCGAACTGAAATGCCAAAAGAAGGCGAAAACTTCCTCCACTTCAAGAACTTCCAGAACCAGATGAAGAAGCCTTGGGTCATCTATGCCGACTTTGAAAGCATTGTCGAAAAAATCCACGGTTGCATACCAGATCCCCAACAGAGCAGCACCACTGCAACATCCGTGCATAAACCCTGCGGGTTCTGCATGTTAGCTGTTCGCTCTGATGGAGAGACAAAGGGACCTTACCTATACAGAGGAGAAGACGCTGTGCCAGTCTTTCTTAGCAGCCTTCAGCAGCTGGAAGGAGAGATCAGAGACGAGCTGCAACACAAGGTACCACTCTCCATGACAAGAGCAGACTGGGCAGAATTCGACCGTGCGACAGATTGCCACATCTGTGATAAGACTCTCATCAAGGATAACCACAGGGATGCCATTGCGGTCTATGACCCAAACACCGGTGATTATGAGGGCTTCGTTCATCGCCACACAAACAAATACTGGACAAAGACATTCAAAGTCTTTATCCAACACTATGATGGTGAGATGGATGTGTTCCCATTTATCGGACCATGGAATCGGAGGAAGGCACCTCCCGATAATCTACCAGAGCAGACCGATTGCCTCTACTGTGGGGAGCCTCTAATCCAAGACTCTGTTCGAGACGCAGTCAAAGATCATTGCCACATCACAGGCAAATATCGGGGTGCGGCTCACAGTGCTTGCAACATCAACTATTTCCGAACCAACCCGAAGACGGAAATAATCCCGGTAATCTTTCACAACTTGAAGGGTTACGATGCACACCACATCATGAGTGGTATTGCAGATGTGCATTCTGATCTGAAATGCATCCCAAACAACATGGAGAAGTACATCTCTTTCTCCCTCGGCAAGCTGAGGTTCATTGACAGCTTGCAGTTCATGCAGTCAAGCCTCAGTGCCCTGGTTGATGCAAACAAGCCAGAGTCCTTCACAATCACGGCAAGCCATGAGAAGAACCAAGCCAGACGCAGCCTTCTCCTGCAAAAAGGGATTTACCCTTACGAATACATGGACTCTTGGACTCGATTCGATGAGGCCTCTCTCCCGCCGAAGGATGCCTTCTACAGCGAGCTCAAGAAGGAAGGCATCTCAGATAAAGAATACACACACGCGCAAAAAGTGTGGGAGGTATTTGGGTGCAAGACGCTTGGGGATTACTATAGCTCCAGTGAATTCAAAACGAGTTCTTTTACTGCTGTTTACCTTGAGGATCTTTAATACTTGCTATGCAAACACCGTAAACACCGTAAGAACTGAAAATTATACAAAAATACGCGATAAGAAAATCTACGCATAAATTATTACGCTTGATAACGAAAAAGTTAGAAATAAAGAGCCTTACAACTGGTTTGAAAACCAAAAATGCACAGTAACATTGACCTATGAGTTATTTGAATGAAAATTACAATAAATAAAGCAATCATGTAAAAAACGAGAATGTTGTGACTGTTACAATAATACGAATAAAAGCGCTTAACTAATCGTAGTTAATTAAATAAATACCTTGGTTCTGCCCTGAGCAATCACTGAAACTAGTAACTTGAAACTTGTTGTTTTAGCAACTAAACTTGTAATCCTTGCTTGCAACTTTTCGCTTGCAACTTTTTTCTTGTAACTTGCTTGTAACCTTTTTGTAACTTTTCTTGCGATTTGCTTGCGACAACGCAAAATTTTGTATTTTAAGTACTGTCGTGTACACTATCGTGTGCTTAAAATGTACGCGCGATAAATTGCGACAATGGAAAGATCTCGAAAGATCTAGAAACGTAATATAGAACTTTCTCTTAAATGACAAATCATAACTGGAAAGGGTAGCGTTCCTTTGATAAATAAAACGCAAATAAACTAAAGATAATTAATTTAGTAATTATGTTTCTGCTGTAGCTACACTCCCACCAAATTATTAATGGTTTTCTTTGGGAGAATCATAAATAATTTTTCACGATAATAGATAGATAAGGCTGCTTTAGTCAACGACTTCCAGGAGAAGGACCACCTTCTGTACTGGTCTTTCGATTATGGTGCATCTAGAACTGATTTTTTCCTCCTGGAGGTTTCTATCTCCTAGCTTGATCTTGACTGAGCGAACGAGACCTTGTTCGTCTGATGATACCTCTGTGATTTTGCCAAGGGGCCACTCATTTCGTGGAGCTTCATCTTGAACCATGACAACATCTCCAATCTTCAGATTCCTCTTGGGCACTAACCATTTCTGTCTGTAATTCAAGTTGATGAGGTACTCCTTTCGCCATCTACTCCAAAATTGTTCTGCCAGATACTGAACCCGTCGCCATCGCTTTCGAGCATAGATGTCTTCCTTAACGAATTTTCCTGGAGGCGGAGGCAGTATCTTGTTCTTCATTGTCAAGAGATGATTGGGAGTTAGAGGCTCTAAACTCTTGGGGTCGTTCAGGCATTGGCAGGTCAATGGTCGACTGTTGATTATAGCCATGACCTCGTACAGGAAGGTGCGAAGTGACGACGTATCAAGTCTTCCCTTGAAATCGCTGAGGATAGCATTTAGGATGCTTCTTGTTGTTTTAATTTGTCTTTCCCATACTCCTCCCCAGTGACTGGAGTAAGGAACGTTCGTGACAAAGTCACAGTGATTCTTCATCAAATAGGATTGAATCCTACCGTTGTCCAGCTCCTTGATGGCGTTTGCAAGTTCGTTTCTTGCTCCTACGAAATTTGATCCTTGATCCGACCTTAGCTGCTGGACAGGTCCTCGAATAGCAATAAAGCATCTTAACGCGTTAATGAAGGCGTCGGTCGTCATGTCATCTAACTGTTCTATGTGTACTGCTCGGGAGCTCATGCAAGTAAATATTACTGCGTATCTCTTCGACTCTTTTCTCCCATCTCTGACGGTGAATGGCCCAAAACAATCCATTCCACAATATGTAAAGGGCGGAGCGGACTCTACTCTTTCTTCGGGGAGATTAGCCATCTTTTGACCTTCTGTTGGTCGTCTTTGACGTCTACAGCACACACATTTATGGATATGTGAGGATACTGCGGCGGACAGTCCTACGATCCATAGTCCATTAGAACGGATTTCGTTCATCGTCATTCCTTTTCCTTGGTGCTTCACCTTCTTGTGGAAGTGATCTATGATCAAGCTTGTAACCTGAGAACGTCTGGGTATGATGATTGGGTGCTTTATTTCAAACGGTAGAGACGATTTTTCCAGTCTTCCTCCAACTCTCAATAGTCCCTGATCATCAAGAAAGGGATCCAGGTTCAGGAGAGAACTATTCTTCGTAAGCTTGCCGGATCCTTCTTGACGACGAAGTCTTGTCATTTCACTTTGGAAGGCTGTACGTTGTAACTCCTTGAAAATAAGCAATTCAGCATCTTGTCGTTCTGCTACAGTTGTGACAACTGATTTCGGCTTGTTCCTCTTGAAAGGTCTCTTTAAGTATGAAACCACTCCAACTGCCGTTGTCCAATCAGAGAATCTTGACACGCAGTCGATGAGGTTAAAAGACTCCTTGACTGTAGTCGTGCGTACTGTAGCTTTAACCTCCGGATCTCCAATCTGAATGCCGGGAATCTCTTCTTCATCAAACGATGTTTCTTTCTCCCAGAGAAATGCAGGTCCACTGAACCAATTGGACTTCATTAACTCCTCAACGCTTAGACCTCTGGATGCATGATCAGCTGGATTGTTCTTTGTGTCGATGTATCGCCATTCTTTGGTGTCTGTGTTGGACCTGATTATCTGTACTCTGTTTGCGACAAAGGTATGGAACCTCTTAGCATCATTGTTTATGTAACCAAGTACTACCTTGGAGTCCGTCCAGTAATACTGCTTTAGATTAGCATAATTCAATTCTTCTTGAAGCATGATGCCAACTTTCGCTGCAACAACCGCTGCTGTAAGCTCCAGTCTCGGAATAGTGGTCATCTTCGATGGAGCGACACGGGACTTTCCCATTACCAGGGAGACATTTACGTTGTCGTTTTCATCTTTGACTCTTAAGTATGAGCACTGTCCTGTATCCAACTGTACTAGCGTCTGCAAAATTGTGTAACTCGTAGGTCTTTCCTTGACCCATCGTCTTAGGCTCAAAACATCTTGGTACTTTTAACTCCTTGAGACGCAGAAGGTCTAGCTTCCATCGCTCCCACCTTGGCCGAAGTTCATCTGGCAGAGGTTCATCCCAGCTGATGCCCCTTTGACATACCTCCTGAAGAATCCTTTTCGCTCTTAGAACCAAGGGGGCCAGAAATCCAAGGGGGTCGTAAACGGACGCCACGGTCGATAACACTCCTCTCCTAGTCAAGGGCTGATCCTTTAGTACGATAGAGAAACCAAAACAGTCTATCCCCACTGACCATTGAACACCAAGAACTCTCTCTATCGGAAGTTGTTCGGACGGTAGATCCAAGATGGCATCAACTGCTCTCTCACTCTTCGGTATTGACTCAATAACTGAGAGATCGTTCGAGACAAACTTGTGAAGACGAAGGCCGCCTTTCTTGCAAATATCTCGCGCTCCTTGGATGAGGTCCACTGCTTCCTCCGCAGTTTCAAGACTAGCCAATCCATCGTCTACGTAGAAGTCGTGCGAGATAAACTGAGCCGCTATGGGATACGCTTCTTTCTCTTTATGTGCCATATGTTTCAAGCCATAGCTGGCACAACCAGGGGATGATGTTGCTCCAAACAAATGGACCTTCATTCTGTACTCCTTAGGCTCTTGCTTGACATCGCCGTTTGGCCACCAAAGGAATCGCAAGTAATCTCGGTCTTCTTCGCGAACAACGAACTGATGGAACATCTTCTCCACATCGCAAGTAATGGCATAGGAGTACCTTCTGAACCTGCACAGTACGCCAATCAAGTTGTTAGTAAGGTCAGGTCCGCTAAGAAGATGGTCGTTGAGAGACGATCCCTTGAATTTTGCTGAGCAGTCAAATACCACTCTGATCTTGTTCTTCTTTGGGTGATAAACACCATGATGAGGTATATACCACTTCACTTCTTCATCTTGCTTAAGTGCTGGTGCTTCCTCGGCATCTCCTCTGCTTAAGATTTCGTTCATAAACTTCACGTAGTCTTCCTTGTACTTTGAGTCCTTCACAAATCTTCGTTTGAGATGTTCGAGTCGAGTGAGCGCACTCGAGCGATTGTTAGGCAAAATGGGCCGTTCCTTGAATGGTAATGGCATTTCATAGTGTCCATCTTCTGCTTCCTTGATTCCTTGTTCTATAATCCTTAGGAACTGCAAGTCTTCTTGAGAAGTCATCTTAGTATCCTTATTTTCTTGAAAATCTGACTCAAGGACTCGCACTATGTCCTTCATTGTTATTACGGGAAGCTCATTTACGGCAACTCGGTGACAAAACGATCTGCCACTGTTCATGTTACTGCCACCAACAATACTCCAGCCGAGGTCTGTCCTGATTCCATATGGTTCATTAGGTTTGCCAGTAATCACTTCTCTTGGGGTCAACGCTTGAGAGCAGTCGTATCCGATAAGCAATCCAACATTGCAGTCTAGTAAATCTTGCATTTCGGGTTCTATCAATCGTAGGTGTTCCCATTTCTTGGCTGTGGTTTTAGTGGGTACGTGACCTTCATCTGCAGGGATCGCAGTACTTGTGTATGCTGTAGGAATCGGGATCTTGAGGTCGGAGTTAAACCCTCTTACTTGTAGATTTGAGACCCTTTGGCTGTTGACGAGTAATTCATGACTGGTGATGGTATTCAATCGAAGTTTCGTTGGCTCTGTTTTAGTACTGAGTTCTTCACAGGTTTCTTTTAGAACGAATGTCGCATCGCTCTGAGTATCCAAAATCGCGTAGACCAATACTTCATTGTGGGGCTTGGAGCAGGTTGACAACCACACAGGAACTATCATTGAGGTGCTGTTGTTTGAGACTCCTTGAGAGGTGCAGGAAGTTGACTTGGGAACGCTTGTGGATTCATCTTCACTTCTGTCTTCCTTTCCCTTTGGAATACTTCTATCTTGATGAAGACAGGTGGGATGTCTTTTGTTACATGTCTGACAAGTCAACCTCTTTCTGCAATCTTTGGACATATGACCCTTTCTTAGGCATCCGAAGCAAATTCCGTTTTCCTTAACAAACTTCATCTTATTCTCGGGTGTCTCAGTTTTGAACTTTGAACAGGCATCTAAGTGATGATCTGGCTTCTTGCAGAATGCACATTTTAGCTGTTGATTTACAGTTTCATCTGGCTCCATAGATTTCTCTTCAGTAGTCTTGCCAGATAGAACAGTCTTGTTACCTTTGGTATCTTTGGTTCTTTGTCCCTTACGCGCGTTGTCTGATGGCGTTTCTGACTCTTTCACAGCGTTGCAGGAGGAAATTGGATTGCATGCGAGATCAGCTTCTTCAGTGATGAAGGTTGTAAACGTCTTAAAGTCTGGGTACGTCTTGCTGTCCTTCATGCGCTTAGTGGCTTCCCTGTTCCACCGAGTAACGAGCCAATCCGGTAACTTGGTGAGCAACTTCTGGTTCTCCATGTAATCATTCAAGACAGAAAGACCTTGGACCATTTGCATAGCGGTTTCCACGCTTGATAAGAAATCGGCGAATTTCCTGAGGCCCTGGTTATCTCTGACACCAATCTTTGGCCATCGCTGTAATTTGTCTCTGTAGGCCTTTGATATTATGAATGGGTGACCAAACCTCTCGTCCAGGATATGCCACGCCCGTTCATAGGCTTCAGAGGAACTTTGCAAGAAGAGTCCGCTGATAGCTTCCTTCGCAGATCCATCTACGTATCGTTTTAGATAGTACATCTTGTCACTTGACGGTAAGTTCTTTCGGTCTATGAGAGCATGGAATGAAGATTTCCAATCTGTGTACTGAGTAGGTTCACCATCGAAGACAGTTGGCTCAGGCACAGGGAGGCGACTCATACTGAAGGAATCTGTTATCGCGGTGACGATTGCGGCGGTGCTATCTGATCTTGGTGTTAACTCTTGAGAATTAGAAGACCGCTGGTCATGTGGGAGCTGATAGTTTTCATGAAGAGAAGACTGATTTGTCTTGTGAGGCTGCTGAGTGGGCTGCAAGGGTAGCCTTGAGCTAGTCGGAGGCTGAAGAGAGAAATCTTGCGCGGGCCCTGGGAAAGAGAATGGGCTTGTCTTGGTACGCATGCGCAATAAATCATCTTCGTCAACTGATTCAACACCGTGTTGTGCTTCTTCAAATTGTTCGACTTCTTGGTAAGCCGTCAGTTTTGCGCTTGCTATTTGTATTTGCTTCTTCAATTCCATCTGTTCCAACTCTACTTTTCTCCGAACAAGTTCTGCCTCCATTCTTGCAGTTTCTTCTTTATGCTTCGCCTCAGCTTGCAGAGCGTCGAATTCAACCTGTTTCGCAGCTAATTCTGCAGCAGCATCGGCCTTCTTTAAGCAGAGAATGGAGGATGCCCTTGAAAGTCTGCTAGCTCCTGACCTTAAGGATACCTTACTGCGGACTGACATTTTATCTTCATCGTTGAGTGCCGATGTCCTTTCCAAAGACTGCAGTTCCAGTTTGTGCCGAAGACTTCGAGTTTGAGTATCACAGATGTCAACCTTGCGGCGTATCTCATGTTTTGGTAGTTGAATTTGCCGTAGCTTCTCGTAAGCTTTGTGAACGTTTTCACAGAGATCACCTAAGTTGGATATTTTCTCATCCTTCTCCGTCTGCGATGTTGGCAGCTGCGACGCCAGGTATGATTCAATCCTTGCGGCCTTTGATTCCCATGCTTCGAAAGCATCGTTAAATTTCCTTGCGAGGTGATCTTCTATCATGTCTTTTTCCTTTTCGCGTTGTTTTTGAAAGGCTTGACCTTTCTCAGTGAGTGTTTGAGCTCCAACGCTTCGCCGTAATTGTTCAGATTGATTTTCAATCGAATCTTCGATTAAATTGTCATGTTCATTCGCTTGCAGATCATCAACTCCCGGGTACACTTCAGTTTCTTCGTGGATGAGATCTCCAGTTGGCGAGAGCTGCTTTTCGGGATTTTCCAGGTCGGACATTTTGCAAGCGAGCCTTAGTATAATTGTCCTTAATTCTTAAGTAATGGCACTTTAAAAGCTAGTATTATCTTTGCTCTCGGAAGAGCGATAGCACTATGTAATACTTAGGCTTAAACTAGAGTAAACTAAATTAACTCTACTAATTACTGACTATGCTATAAAGTAACTTGCTATCGTAATGGTAGCTAAACAAAGTCTTCTTAACTACAACAGTGTCTCTAATATTCAACGCTTCAACGTAACTAAACACTTTCTAAACTACTTAAACTTGTATTTACTGTGTTATCTATTTGGCGAAACGTCAAATGTTCTTTCACTGCTGTGATCCTTGGTTTGTTTATCTTCCACGCTTCACTGCGCTTGTCGCTTCACTTTGTCAAGTCGGCGGCTACACTTCCTTTAATTTGTTTAATGCAATCCGCCGGCTTGTGATGAACCAAGTTCTTACTATAGCTCCAGTGAATTCAAAACGAGTTCTTTTACTGCTGTTTACCTTGAGGATCTTTAATACTTGCTATGCAAACACCGTAAACACCGTAAGAACTGAAAATTATACAAAAATACGCGATAAGAAAATCTACGCATAAATTATTACGCTTGATAACGAAAAAGTTAGAAATAAAGAGCCTTACAACTGGTTTGAAAACCAAAAATGCACAGTAACATTGACCTATGAGTTATTTGAATGAAAATTACAATAAATAAAGCAATCATGTAAAAAACGAGAATGTTGTGACTGTTACAATAATACGAATAAAAGCGCTTAACTAATCGTAGTTAATTAAATAAATACCTTGGTTCTGCCCTGAGCAATCACTGAAACTAGTAACTTGAAACTTGTTGTTTTAGCAACTAAACTTGTAATCCTTGCTTGCAACTTTTCGCTTGCAACTTTTTTCTTGTAACTTGCTTGTAACCTTTTTGTAACTTTTCTTGCGATTTGCTTGCGACAACGCAAAATTTGTATTTTAAGTACTGTCGTGTACACTATCGTGTGCTTAAAATGTACGCGCGATAAATTGCGACAATGGAAAGATCTCGAAAGATCTAGAAACGTAATATAGAACTTTCTCTTAAATGACAAATCATAACTGGAAAGGGTAGCGTTCCTTTGATAAATAAAACGCAAATAAACTAAAGATAATTAATTTAGTAATTATGTTTCTGCTGTAGCTACAATTACCACGACCTCTACCTTGAGACAGATGTGCTTCTTCTGGCTGATGTTTTCGAGAACTTCAGAAAAACATGTCTGCAACATTACAAGCTTGACCCGGCACATTATTATACAAGCCCTGGCCTCTCCTGGGACGCCCTTCTCAGGTATACGAAAATCAACCTGGAGCTGCTCACAGACGTCAACATGCACCTCTTTGTTGAAAGAGGCTTGCGAGGCGGTATATCCATGGAGAGCAGGCGGCACTGTAAGGCCAACAACCACTACCTTCGTGGCCACAACCCCAACGAAGAGTCAAGTTACATCATGTATCTCGACGCGAACAATCTCTATGGATGGGCCATGAGTCAGCCTCTCCCAGTTGGCAAGTTCGCATGGTGCCCTGTCTTTCCAACACAACACCAGATCAGGAAGTGGGGGCCAAACAGAAAGATCGGTTACATTCTCGAGGTTGATCTTGAGTACCCCGAGGAGCTGCACGATGAGCACAACGCTTATCCTTTAGCCCCAGAAAAGCAAGTCGTCCCAAAGGAATGGATGTCACCATACCAAAGGGCCTTGGTAGAGGGGCAGCCAGAGGACAAGACAAATAAGCTGCTCCTTACACTACGCGATAAATCCCGGTACGTGTTGCATTACAGGACACTCCAGCAGTACCTGGATCTTGGAATGAAGTTGACGAAAATCCACAAAATGCTCAAGTTTGAGCAGATGGCGTGGATGGAGCCATACATCTCCCTGTCACCGAGCTCAGAAAGAAGGCCACTTCAGACTTTGAGAAGAACTTCTTCAAGCTCATGAACAACTCCGTCTTCGGTAAGACAATGGAGAACCTCAGAAATCGAATCGACATGAAGCTTGTCCGGGCGCACGAGCAAGACAAGATTAGAAAGCTTATCGCAAGCCCTCTGTTCACTAGAGCAGTGGTCTTTGGAAACAATCTGGCGGGGATACAGATGCACAGGGTGAAAATCCTCTTCAACCGCCCAGTCTACACAGGCATGTGCATCCTTGATCTCTCCAAAACACTGATGTACGACTTCTATTACAATCATCTCAAGCTGAAGTACGGTCCGCGAGTAGACCTACTCTACACAGACACAGACTCCCTACTCCTCGAGATCAAGACGGAGGATGTCTACAAAGACATGGAGAACCTTCGGGACGAACCCTATGACACAAGCGATTATCCCAAGGACCATCCCTTGCACAGCCAGCTTAACAAGAAGGTCATCGGCAAGATGAAGGACGAGTGTGAGGGTGTGCCCATCTCGGAGGCAATCTGTCTTCGGTCGAAGATGTACAGCATCTTGAAAGACGACAGCGGGTGTATTAAGAAGAAGGACAAGGACGGCAAAGAAATCAAAGCTAAGCTGGACATCAAGAAAGCAAAGGGCACCACCAAGGTTGTCACAAAGAAAGAGATCACCCACCAGAATTACAAGGACGCCCTCTTCGACAGGAGAACCTTCAAGCACGGGATGGACAGGCTCAGAAGCAAAGGCCACCAGATCTTCGGCGAGCACATCACCAAGACAACGCTATCTCCCTTTGACTCCAAGCGCTAGATAAAGGATGATGGTGTCCACACACTGGCATACGGGCACAAAGACACGCGCTAGAGCCCGGCTGGGGGCAACTGAGTGCCCGGCGGCACAACCATCAACTCCTCACGAACAAACCCTCTCTTGGGCCCATCGTAAAGGTAATATACGACTGGCTCATTCGGCTTGGTGGCAACTCTCTCAACGTTAAAGACCTTCAAAGACCAGATCGGATCAGTCGCACGCCTCCCACCACCCTCAAGCTCACCGGGATAATAAAGATATCTCACACTCACCCGGGGAGGGAGCTTCTTCTCATTCACCCCCACAGGCCTAGCATATGGAGTCGCGGGTTTGGAGGATATTGCTTTCTCTTTGATCGCATCCTTTGGCTTCTTGCCAGTGAGTCTTGTTACTACAACAACAACAACAACAACAAACAACAACAACAACAAACAATCACAACAATGTATTCTTAGTATAATAATGGAAGAGTTGAATGATTTGTTTGCCCTGCAAATAGCTGGAACGCTAATCGGGGCGGGGCAAAACAAGTACATGAATAATACAGTTATCTACAAAATCAAAAACCTTATACTATTGAAAAGCCTTGCAGATTGCGCATAATAATGAATAAAAAACACAGAAGTTAAGTGATCTAATTGAGTTAAGAACAAGTGGTCTCAGACTATAGTAAGTGTATTTATGTACTTACTTTATTAATAATCATGGAGATTTGAATATAGTCATCCTCCTTTTCTAAAATATTGAATAGCAATTTGCGGAGAGCTTTTTTGAAAGCATTCTTAGGAAGATCCGTTATATAGCGTGGTATCTTATTCCACAGCTTTACTCCGAGCCGAGAGAAAGAATTGTTTAGTATTTCTAGTCTGGAACATTTAACATAGAATTTTCCAGATGTAGACGATCGTGTATTGTATGAGTGAATATTAGACGTTTTCTGAAATAAATTGAGCATGTTTATTGGGGCTTTATCATAATTGATATCATGCATTAAGGTTGATACGGCCTCATAATAAAGAAAAGTTATTGGAAGCACGTTAGCTTCGAGAAATAAAGGAATTGCATGATCATGCCAGTCTGCAAAGTACAGTAATCTAAGAGCTCTTTTCTGAAGAATTAGAATTTTATTGACATAGGTCTTGCAAGCCTGACCCCAGGCAGCAAGACCATAGGTTAAATAAGGATGAATTAGTGACTTATAGATATTGAGTAGTATTGGTCGAGGTACAGAGTGGCGTAGCTTTGCAATTAGTCCAATATTTTTACTAATTTTTGTAACAATAGAATCAATGTGGTATTTCCAGGAGAGATTCTGATCAATAAGAACGCCCAGGTATTTTATATAAACTTTAGACTCGAGATGAACAAATTTGTTCTTTTCATTATCAAATATGCAAAGTTTTGGTTGGTAAGCAAGACGTTTTTGATAAGGACGGAAAATTACAAAGTTGGATTTATTAATATTAAGAGTTAGTTTATTGGCTGTCAGCCAATTACAAACGTTTTGTAGCTCATTGTTGACAGTTGACTCAAGATCTTTCAAATTTTTGTCCGCATACAGAATGTTAGTATCGTCTGCAAAGAGGTAAAATCTAAATTTATTCGAGCATCTGTGAATATCATTGACATATACCAAGAAAAGCAGAGGTCCAAGAATTGATCCTTGAGGAACACCACATCCAACGACAGCTTTATCTGATATATGATGGTCTACTTGCGTTCTTTGCGTGCGATTTTTAAGATATGAGGAGAACCAATCATGAATTATTCCACGAAAGCCATAGTGATTGAGCTTATCAAGCAAAATATCGTGATCGACGGTGTCAAAGGCTTTTTTAAGATCAATGAATACTCCACAAGATATTAATCGCTGATTCATGTTTGTCTGTATATCATTAACAATGTCCAGTATTGCGTGTTGGGTTGAATGCTCCTTACGAAAGCCGTATTGTGAGGAATATAAAAGTTCGTGTTTCTTTACATATCTCATCAATCTGTTGTAGATTATTTTCTCAAATACTCTATTAAAATTAGAAAGTAAAGAGATAGGTCTGTAGTTGTTTGCGTCCGTATCATCACCACTCTTAAATACTGGCGTAATTTTAGCAATTTTGAGCTTTGATGGATAAGTCCCTAATCTGATAGATGTATTAAGTATCTCTGTGAGAACAGGAGCTATGACGGCACTTGAACATTTCAGTAATTTGGTAGGTGAGGAGTATAAGCCATAGGATTTATCATTTGGTACAAGTAATATTTCTGACCATACTTCTTCGGGTAAGACAGGTTGGAAGAAGAAGGATGAAGTTGAAGATTTGCACTTATCAACATAGTCTAGATGATGTTTTTGGGGAATGGGCAGCTTATTAGCAAGTCTGTTTCCGACCGTTGCAAAGTGTTCATTAATAATGTTAGGTATCCGCGAACTGTCTTTAACAATTTTGTTACGATCATTAAAATCCTTAAGCGCAGATATGACTTTTAAATTTTTTTTCCTTCTGTGTAAAAGTTCATTAATTCCTTGCCAGGTTTTTTTCATGTTGGCTATATGATTTTCGAAAAACGTATCATAATATTTTCTTTTGCTTAAGCGTATCAGTGTACAAATTTTATTTCTATAGTGTTTGTACCTAACTTCATCTCCAGATGCATATAATTTATTTTTAACCTTAATCGCCGCCATAATTCCATTAGTTATCCAGGGTTTAGATAGCTGCTTTACTTTGTGATTCGATAGTTTTTTCATGGGGGCGTGTTTGTTAACAATTGTATTGTACTTATTGTAAAACGATGAAAACAGTTTGTTTACACAATTTGTTCCATTTGCAATTATTCGATTCCAGTCAACCTCAGACAACTCATCATTAAAGCGATCAGCGGAGAATCTTGAATAGTCGCGTATTTTTGTATTTTTAACTTGTTGAAGTTTGTCTTTCGCTGACGTTGTGATACAGAACTGTGAAAAATGATCACTAATATCAGAAATAATATTTCCGCTAGCAAGGATTTGGTTAGGATTGTTAACAAAGATGTTATCAATCAACGTAGCAGAAGTTCTATGAACGCGCGTCGGTTTGTCCACTGTTGGAATAAGATAACAACTTCGAAGAGAGAGCAAAAAATCCTGGCGTATTTGAGATGATTCACTTTTGAGTAGATCTATATTAAAATCACCCATGATGTAAACGTCCTTGTTATCTGACACCATTTGTTCTATTGTCTTATCTAGATACGTTAGGAAACAATCGGGAGAATTGTGTTGGCGATAAATTATTCCACAAACAATGTTTTTATGGTTGACATTTGGTTCATTGTTCAAGGCAGAGACAACCTCTGACAGTCTTTTAACCCAAGCAGTCGAACAACTAGAGGGCATATTCATTTCAACGGCATACTGATAACCAAACAGCCTTTCAGCCAGGGTGCGATTGAATCTCTCCACAATTGCTTGGTCTCTGTGGATATCAACCCTCCCGCGACGAATGGTCGTTTTGTTGTTTTCCATGGCCTTTGTCACAGCCCCCATAAACTCTTTCCTAGGGTCAACTTGCAAGAGTTGAGGCCACTTCAAAGGCCCTCGTCTATAAATCCGTGCAAATGCTTTAGCCACTTCTTCAGACTCTTTCGAAGTTAAGGGCTCTGCTGCTTTGTAACGGCTAGCCACATCCACAAGGGTTAATGCGTATTTGTACACCTTTCTCCCACGAGGAAGTTTGTCGTGTGGCAGGAAGAGAAGATCTGCTTGATGCACTGCATTGGGTGATGAGACATCAAACTTGGGCCGGGGATATGGCGTGGCGCCGGGAGGTAAACTTGCCAAAGGGCTTGTTTGATCAGCCATTTCTTTGCGACATCGTCAGAGACCTTGGCCGCTGCAGCTAGTTTTTTGACAGCGGCAAGACCTTTCCAGTAGCCTTTCGGGCTGTAATAGATCTTTGATAATTTGGCCTCCATATATTTATGGATTGAAAGTTTAAAGCTCATTTGCTTTCTCCAGCAGTTCAAAGAGATAGCCACGGACAGCTGTATCTGATTGTAAAGCTTTGATAGCGTTGTGTTTTTTCAATCGAGTCATGTTTTCGTCCTTTGCAATCTTTACATTTCTTTCAATCTTTTCATCATAGTGCCCCATCGTTTCTTCGATGTTTTCTTTGCCCATCTTGCGAGCAATGCGTAAGTCCAGCCGGTTTCGTCTTTCCTCATGCGGCAGCTGGGAGATTGCTGGGGAATTCATGGTGGTATATATATGGGTTTTAAATTTTTTTAAAATTAAAGAAAGCGATAAGCCGCATACCCACCCGCAAGCAGGGTGCCTCCAATTAACGCAAGTTCACCAGTCTGTTGTTGTGGGCTGGGCTTGTAGAAGTCCGAGAAGACAGGCTCTTTGTAGTCTTTGATTTGTTTATCTGGTTGTGTTTGGTGCATCTGGTTATACAAGGCCAGGGCTTGGTCGGTGGTTTGGAAGTTTTTGCTAGCTTGGTGTTTAATCCAATCGTTGGCTGCAATCCAGTCGAGGAGCTTGGTGCGGTCCTTCTGGTATTTGGCGTAAGCCGCTTGGTATTGTTCCAGGGCGTGGTCATGCCGGATTTTCTCCTCCATTGCTGCCTTCCCGTTATCACCAGACAGATATTTCGCGAGATAATTGCCACCAGTGAAAGCTGCCGCATTAAGAACAGCGCCAAGGGCCATTATTGCAATCGAAGCCATTGTGGTCGTGTGTATACATATGTTTTTTACAATGTTGGTGTGTTGCTGGTGTGATGGTGTGTGATGTTGTTGGTGTGATGCTGTCAGATTTACATGTTGTCTGGGAGGATTTTCTGATCCTCGAGATATTTCTTCAGCGCGATGCTGCCAGCCATGACGGCTGTGAACTTGACGTAGTTCATTAAGCTTGCACTGGGGTCGGCAGTGAAGTTTTCTTTGATGGTCTTTTTCCAAATCCAACCAATACCAGCGACAAGGCCAGTGATTGTTGCGGCGTCGAGGATAGACTTCACAAGCTTGTTGTCAGACATGGTTTGTGTGCAGTATACATATGATTTTTTATTTTTCTGACTTAGACTCGGACTCGGCGTCTGACTAGGCATCGACATTGGGGTTCCTCGGGCTCAGGCTCGGACTCAGGCTCGGACTCGGCCTCGGACTCGGTCTCGGGCTCTGGCTTGCTGTGTCTGTTTATTGCCAATCTGTAAATAGTTTCAACGGCGGTCACGGTACATCCAGCCCAAAAACGAAACACGCCTCCGATTGCAGCACCAGTCATCATCCCCTGTAAAAATTCCATGGTGCGGTATATATGATTTTTTATTCCATTTTTTTAATCCCTTGTCTTCGGAATTCGAGATGGGGGTGTTGCAGCGGGTGTGTTTGCTGGTGGTGTGTTTGCTGGTGTTGCTGGTGTGTTAGATTTACGTCCAAGCCTTTGCATTATGGCTTCGCGTTGGTAATAAACACCAGCAGCAGATACAACCAACCCTGCAACCCCCAGAATATAAATGATTGAGTTGCTGTTGCTGTCACTTGTTGTGTCACTTGTTGCGCCACTTGTTGCAGAATTGTTTTCACTTGTTGATGGTGCAGGCTTTTGTGCTTCGGCCTTTTTCTTTGCTTCACGGGCCAGGCGGTTGCGTTCTGCTAGCCTTTTGCCAGAAGCAACGCGGCCGGGGTTCTTTTCTGTTGCGGGCTTTGTTTTCGGGACCTCTGAGGTAACACGTGCAGGTGTTGGAGTTGGAGTTGGAGTTTGAGTTTCTTCAGGGGCCGTCTCGAGTGGTGTGGCCATCGTGGGTATATATATGATTTTTTAAATTTATCTTGTGATAAGTGTGATGCCAGGTTTGCTGACAAGATTTGATAAGTGTGCGTGCTGCCAGGTTCCAACCAGGTTGCTGCCAGGTTCCAGCCAGGTTCCAGCCAGGTTCCTTCAAGGTTCCTGCGAGGTCAGCAAAGGTCCCAGCCCAACTTCATCAAAGCCCTCAAGTGGGTAACCCTCGCTGTCTCTGGTTGGATGTGTGGGTGGAGCTTCTAAAACAATTAAGTCCGCCTTGTCAGTATCTCGTTCAAACTTGATGCGGTTTGTTGTGATGAGAGCAGCATTGGCAAGCGCCAGCCATCGCCCGCACCGCAGGGCAAGACCCCCAGCAAGCTTTGCCAGCTCCTGGTTGATGATGTAGTTCTTCTTGAGGTCTTGCTGCAACTCCGCCACATCATCAATCGGGACCACCATACCAACGCCTTTGGTCACGAGCGTGATGGCTGAATCAATTAGGGATTCGGTCGTCTTGTTGCCGACGTAGGCCTCGTACCTTTTGCAGTACTTCTCGACGTCCTTGTCTGACAACCGCGCCACATGATCGTGTGTGAGCTGCACGCCGATAGCTTCTTTGGCCTTGCCAGTTGAAACAAGGATTGCAAGACTCTCACGTTTGGCAGGAATGCTATTGTCACCAATTAGCCCTGTGGGAGGCGCAGTACCAGGGGTGGCCTCCAGCATCTGCAAGACATTATTCAATTCGGTCTGGTCTTCAGCAGCCATCATCGGGTATACATATGTGTTTAAATATTTATATATTTGTGTGCGTTTAAATATTTGTGTGGCTGTGTGTGGCTGTGTGTGTTTGTGCGTGGGGTGCCTATGTGTGCCTGTACTCAATTCCATACGGGTGTCTAAGAGAGAAAACCAGGTGGGAGAACTTGCGGGATTTGAGCCTTGCAATAAGCTCTTTGTACTCCTCATGGGAGAGCTCGCCGGCATAGTCTTCGAAGATGGCCTTGGTGGTCTTGCTGGAGGGCGTGTAAAAGAGCACGATCGCAGCAATTTTATCACGATATGGCTTGGCAATGCTGGTGATCTGCTGGGTCAAGACCCACACGGATATGCCGTCATGCCTTGCGCTGAACCCCAGATTGACCAGCTGACTCGTGCGGCCTTTGACATCTTTGGAGGCGGCGCAGTCGTCGAGAATGAATAAAGTGTTGGTGCATGTGAAAAAGAAGCTCGCCAGCTTCAACCAGGCTTCAATCTCATGCTGCTGGCAGACAATCACGAAGATGTTCGGATCGCGGTCCACGAAGCCATCGTATGTCTTGTTCTTGACAAATGTGCGGCAGAATAAAACGATGTAATCAAAACAACCCCTAAAGGGGCCTCGCAGTTGGGAGAGAAGATACTGTGTCTTGCCAGAGTTAGTGGGGCCCACGATTAGTGCGTTGAATGGCAGCTTTCTTGGGTCCATAACCAGCCGCTATATTAGTTGGTTTGTAAACTGGTGGGGAGGGGGCCTTTGCCAGAAGTCTTAGTATTTCATTGTGCGATAGAGTTCTGGTAGATGACAGGGCAGCCGGCTTGGCATAGAAGTTGATCTTGTTGTTTGTGGCCATGGGGCTGGACATGGGATTGCGGGTATATAATATGTACGTGTATTGTACGTGTGTTGTGCGTGTGTTGTTCGTGTGTTGAGTGTGTATGCGTTGCGTGTTGTGCGTGTGTGTGCTTGTGCGTTGCACGTTGCGTGTGTGTCTAGTACTGTACAGAATACAGCTGCTTGTCCATGATGTCCATCCGTGAGTCTGAGATGGTGAAGATGTGGCAGAGTGCGTTTCCCGAGCCTTTGCCGTCTCGTTCGATCTCGAGTTGCACTCCATCCTGTGTGTTGACGAGCCGTTGGCCGTTGCCGTGCAGGGCTGTGTCGGCCATGGACCGCAGGTCAATCCAGAGACCAAACTTGTTGCCTGTGAGATATTTGGTTAAGTTCATGTTGGGCCTGCCGTCCGTGTGTGGGGTAAAATGCCGGGTTATCTCTCTCCACATGTCAGTACCACTGATGCCCTCGTTGTAGATCCTGTTTGGGACCCCGTTGACTGTGACCTTCACTTTGGTGATGTCGGGGTTGAAATAGCTCTCAGAGTCCCTGGCACCCGCTACATAGGGATTGATGAACAGCAAGAGGATGCCTTTGAGAGACCGGCGCTGTGGGTTAACCCGAAGATTCATCCGAGTGTCAACGCCTTTTGTGAAGGGATGCACCCGATCTCGCATTACGAGGTCATAAGCGAACTCCTTACCGCTAGTGTAAGCGCTTGTTGCTTCGTCGGCCAGAGTCTTACTTCTGATCTTCTCATACTCCAGCTGGATGTTTTCAAACTTGTATACGAGCTTGCTTACGTCTGAGCCACGAACAACTTGGTTTGCGGGGGCGAGGGTTAGTTCGAAGACCAGATCGTTATACAGAGCTTGAGGGTATATGATCCCGTGATCAGTTAAGATTTGGTGATCCAGTTTGATGCGATACTTATTCTTGTATATTGTCTCCAGCTTGTTCTCTGCATCCACGCTGGAGGTCTTCTTGTCGCCAGAACCAGAGCGAATCTTACACAAATCGACACTCTGGATGCCCTCCATAAGCATGTTGTCCCGCTCATCGATTGATTTGAATAAGTCCTCGAAGATCTTGTAGCTGTCGTACCCAACCGTGTCCTGGACAGTGGTGGCGGCAAACTTTACAACGAACCTGTCCACCAGGGCCCGAGAAACATTTTGCACGAGATAATTGTTAGCGTGGCCGCCGGCTAGGTTGATGTTTAACACCAGTGCAAGTGAGTCGGACACAATGACATCGTGCTCGCCCAGCTTGGGCACCGAGACGTACAGTGTCTCGCCGGGGTTGGCCTCAGATGGGTTAAATGTGATGCGCTTGACGGTTCGCTCTGCCTTCATGGCGCCCAGCGTCTTTTCACTGTGAGATGGAAGTAGATTCGGTTGCACCGCCATGGTATATATTTGTGTAATTATTTTAATTTATATTTATATACCCACGATGGCAGAAGGTGGAGTCGACTACGATCCAACTGAGACAACTGATGAAACCAGTCGCCTCCCAGGCACAGAGGATGGCGGCGATGACGATAACGAGATTGAAGTTATGTGGAATCAAATGTCAGAAGAAGAACGCCGCCGATGGACCCAAGACACCGGCCCCGACACCACGCAACCCTTTGAACCAGGCGGTGCATCCACCCCATATCGTCCTGGCGAGCATATTGCAATGCATACATTGCCTAGAGAAGAAAGTGGGTTGCCAGGTGACCCTGAAACCTTCCCTCTTCTTAGTGACTTCTCAGACGCAAATGATAAAGCAGAGATGGTCGATAAAGCCATGGACTGGATCAAAAAGAAGTTTTCAAAAGTAAACATCCAGAACTTAGGCCCAATTGGTTTTGGTAGGAAACCAGCAAATGATGGCAAAATAGTTTCCTTTGGGCCAAAGGGCGGCGAATCTCTTATTTTCAAGCAAGATGGGAGCTTTCTTAAATCGTTCACAGACAAGTTCGAAACATCTCTTGGCCCAAGCGCTGCAGAGCTTGTCTCTGAAGATAATGCATCAATAAGGGAAGAAAGACAAAGATTTAAGGAGGCAGAAAAACAACTGAAGGAGAATGAAAGGGTTGCTGTGGAACAACAACAAGCAACAAATGAGGTGCAAACCCTCAGAAACAGAATTGAGCAAACTCAAGCGAGGGTGGAGGCTCTGGAGCAGGAACACGGTTCAAGCGTTGAAAATCAAGCCGAGATAGACCGCCTAAAACTGTTGAAAAAGAATCTTCAACGAGATCTTGAAAACCAGAAAAAAGAATTAGGGGCCCTGCAAAAATTACAAAAACAACGAGCCCAAGAACAGGCAAAGGCGGACAAAATCAGAACACGCCTTTCTGCTAAGGTGAAGGAAAGAAATGAACTTGAAGTAGGGCTAAAATCAACTAAATCCCTTGATGAGTTAAACGAAAGAGAAGCCGAGCTTGAACGGCAGAACGCTGAAGACAAGCGCGCTATAGAGGATGAGAACACGTCTCCCTCTGAAAGAGAAGCCGCGGAAGACCGGGTTACTGAACGAGAAGAAGAGCTGGCAAGGCTCAGAACAGAAATTGAAGTGCGGGAACAAGCCCTGTCTTTGAGAGAGAGGGTCAGAGAAATCTTCAAGAAATACGGATGGACCCTGCAAGCGATTGTTCTGGCAGCCGGCATAACCATCAGCGCTGTGGTACTCGCCACCTTAAACGGCCTGGCAAAGGCCACCAAGGCTATTGGCAATGGGCTTAAAGAGCTTGGCAAAAAAGCAGTCAACGCCCTGCCTGGCCTCATTGGCTCAATTGTGGGCTTCATCTTCAAAGCGGCTGGGTCGGTCATCTCCTTTCTGGGTGAACACGCCTGGCTGCTCATCCTTGCCGTGGTGGCCTTCCTTGTTGAAAGGATCACCAAGCGTGCGAAGTCTTGAGGGCTACCGCCATTTTCGGTTACCTTTTTTGAACACTTTTTTGGGCCCGCACTCAGTGGAGCGAAAAAAAATCATCAGGGTTACCGCCATTTTCGACTTCCTCAACCAAATTAAAAGTCCTGCCAAAGCAATCGCACCCGCACCAATGAGTGCCTTGTTTACGTGATGTGAGTCTGGCTGTGGTGCGGGTGTAGGTGTTGGGGCTGGTTGTGGTGTGGGTGCGGGTGTTGGGGCTGGTTGTGGTGTGGGTGTGGCCTTCGGTTTGGGCGCGATGCCCTGTGCCTGTGTGACCTGTTTATGTATCGGGTTTGATGGGTGGCTGTTTGGTGGATTGATCTTTGTTGGTCCACCGTCCATGTGGCGAAGGGAGGCTTTTTTTGTGCCCAGATTAACACCACTGTTTACACCCAGCTTCATCCCTTGCGTTGCCTCCTGTAGATTGTTGTTATACCCGATCACGCTCTCTGTGTTGATAATCATGCGCGATGGCATGAGCCAGCTTCCGGGTGCTGTCGCAAAGTCCAGGCGCACTTTCGTTGCTTGGATGGCAAGCTGGTTCAGTATTATGGCCTCCTTTAGATGGGTGAGGAATACTCTCTGCGTTTCGAAGGCCCGGCCTCCTCTTCCAATGATGCTGCTGCGGGTTTTGGCTTGTGAACCAAGAATGCAGTACACAAAGGCCTCGATTGATTGGTTCATGCGTGCGAGCCCTGGCTGTGTTAGCCCCTTTGCGTAATTAGGCACAAAGTGCTCGAATTGGGTATCCGCCCCTTGGTCATTGCGGACGAAAGATATTCCATTGGCTCGATAGTTGGGGTCTTTTCTGTCAGTCACTCGCTCATCATCGAACAGAGCTAGATCGGGATCGGGGTACTCGTAATCGGTAGAGGTGGGACCACTCCCGTATTGCCAAATGTAGACATTCCCAAGGCCGTGGTTCTTGCCGTATGTGTAACGGAAGTCAGAACTGGGGTCGATGCCAAACTCTATGCAAATCTTCTTGTACGCTTCGATGTTGTACTTGTTGTCTTTCTGGGAAAATGGAGGGTCGTCTGGCAAAGCACTCACGCTTTGTTCCCCGCCCATCTGGTAAAGAATTCGTCTTGTTGTGAAATAAACGCGAAACCGGTAAAACGACCTTAACTGTGGGGTTAGGGATAGACTGGAGTTCTTATCAAATAGAATGTCGCGCGAGATTCCACAGCCGGTTGTTGCACACCACTGGGCGAAGGAGAGTTGTTGCGGCCAAAAACTCATATGCGGCCCACCGAGCCATTTCCGACCGTATTTCGCGGTTGTGAAGGAAATCTGTGTGTCCCTGAAGATATTTCTGTATTTCGTTGTGAAATAATCAGTTGGCGTGACGTAAATCTTTTGCTCTTTGTCATTTAAGATTGCGCCAATCATCATGTCTTTGTCTATTGTGGTGGAGAAAGCAACAGCCGGGATTGATAACATTTGTTGCCCCAACGATAACTGATAAGGGAAACCCCCGTCATAATGGAGACCAAGAGCGTCTCTTTCGGCGCCAGTCCAATCTTTGTGGGGAATTTCTGTAACGTCCGCCCATGAGCCTTGGCCCTCTTTGTAAAGCACTTCTCCCGTGGCTGTTTTGTGGTCGTCACCAAAAACTACTTGAACTTCAAAGCGTGACATATCAGCGCGCGGGAAACGCCTTTTGAAGTCTGAGATCGCCTTGGCCTTGGCCGCAGCAGAGATCTTGGCAGCCTCCGGCGAATTAATCCAAGCAATGTCAGGATTAGGGGGTGATGGCTTTGGCGCCACATGGGTATAGGCGTTTGGAGGCGAATAAAAAGGCGGTGGGGGTCCGTAATTGTGGCCGCCGATGTTTATACCAAGATTTGAATTAAGGTTAAATCCACCAGGCCGTCCGCCAAACATGATTGTATATAATAAACATTTTATAATTATAATTATATACACAATCATGGTTGTGTTAACAATCGTCACGTCTGCGAACCCTCACACGATCTACTTCGACCACCCGCTGCCGAAACCGAGTTATATCCGGCTTGTCTCTTGCTCAATTTTCAACTCGTGGCATACTTTGAAAGAAGAATCAAAGATTTCACCAACAACACCCACTAATAGTTCACGTGGTGCAACCTTACTTCCAGGGCATCACACCCTTGAGAGTTTAGCGAAAGAATTTGAAGGCCTAAAAGACTATAACAGAAATCTAAATCTAACAATCGAAACAAAGGCGCCATACGGAGCCATGGTCATTCATAATAACGGCGGCAGTGTGACGCTTAGTAACAATCTGGCAGCATTGCTTGGCATAAACCCCGTATTGATGTTTATAACATTCGTCAAGCGTTTAAGGGCACCAAGCGCTTACTTCATCTTCGTGATCTTCTGACGGGTGATCTTTAGGCGGGTGTTGTTCTAAGGGGTGATCTTTTGGAGGGTGATCCTCTGACGGTTGATCTTCGGGCGGGTGATACTCTGACGGGTGATCTTTTGACCGGTGATCTTTTGGCGGGTGATGCTCTGACGCGTGATATTTTGGGGGTGTTCTTTAGGCGGGTGGTCTTCTAAGGTGTGTTGTTTTGGCGAGTGATAATCTGAGGGGTGATCTTTTGGCGTGTTATCTTCTGACGGGTGATCTTATGGCGGGTGATCTTTAGGCGGAAGTTCTTCTAAAGGGGTGATCTTTTGGGGTGTGATCCTCTGACGGGTGATGTTTTTGCGAGTGATTTTCTGACGGGTGATCTTTTGGGGGGTGATCTTCTAAGGGGTGATCATTGGGCGGGTGATCCTCTGACGGATGATCTTCTGGCGGGTGATCCTCTGATGGGTGACCTTCTGACCGGTGATCTTTTGGCGAGTGATCTTCTGACGGGTTATCTTTTGGCGAGTGATCTTCTGACGGGTGATCCTCTAACGGGTGATCTTCTGACGGGTGATCTTTTGGGGGGTGACCTTCTAAGGGGTGATCGTTAGGCGGGTGATCCTCTGACGGGTGATCTTTTGACTTCTGATCTTTTCGCGGGTGATCTTCTGAAGGGTGACGTGTTAGCGGGTGATCCTCTGACGGGTGATCTTTGGACGAGTGATCTTTTGGCGGGTCATCCTCTGACGGGTGACCTTTGGACGGGTGATCTTTTGGCCGGTGATCTTCTGACGACTGATCTTTTGACGGGTGGTCCTTGGAAGGGTGATCTTTTGGTGGGTGATTTTCTGAAGGGTGGTTTTTTGGCGGGTGATCCTGTGACGAGTCATCTTTTTGCGTGTGATCGTCTGACGGGTGATCTTTTGGCGGGTGATCTTCATGCGGGTGTTCTTGTAAGGGGTGATCTTTGGGAGGGTGATCCTCTGATGGGTGATATTTTGGCCTGTGATCCTCTGACGGGTGATGTTCTCGCAAGTGATCTTCTGACGGGTGATCTTTTGGGGGTGATCTTTTAATGATCTTTACGATCTTTATGATCTTTCTAATGATCTTTTTCTAATGATCTTCTAGTGATCTTTACCCGGGTGATCATCTGATAGGTGATCTTTCGGCGGGTGATCCTCTGACGGGTGATCTTTTGACTGTTGATCTTTTGGCGGGTGATATTCTGACGGGTGTTGTTTTGGCGGGTGATCCTCTGACGGGTGATCTTTTGGCATGTGATTTTCTAAAGGGTGGTCTTTTGGTGGGTGATCCTCTGTCGGGTTAACTTTTGAACGGTGATCTTTTGGCGGGTGAGCTTCTGACGGGTGACCTTTTGGCGGGTGATTATCTGACGGGTGATCTTTTAGTGGGTGATCCTTTGACGGGTGAATGTTTAGGCGGGTGATCTTCTGACGGGTGATTTTTAGGCGGGTATTCTTCTAAGGGGTGATCTTTTGGCGAGTGATCTTTTGGCGGGTGATCGTCTGACGGGTGATCTTTTGACGGCTGATCTTTTGGCTGGTGATTTTCATGCGGGTGTTCTTGTAAGGGGAGATGTTTTTGCGGGTGATACCCTGACGAGTGATCTTTTGGCGGGTGATCCTCTGTCGGGTTAACTTTTGACCGGTGATCTTTTGGCGGGTGAGCTTCTGACGGGTAATCTTTTGGCGAGTGATTCTCTGAAGGGTGATCCTTTGCGGGTCATCCACTGACGGGTAATCCTTTAACGCGTGATCTTTTGGTGGGTGATCTTCTTACGGGTGAGCTTTTGGCGGGTGAACCTCTGATGGGTGATCTTTTGATGGGTGATCTTTTGGCGGGTAATCTTCTGACGGGTGATCTTTAGACGGGTGATCCTCTGACGGGTGATCCTCTGACGGGTGATCTTTTGACGGGTGATTTTCTGAAGGGTGGCGGCTGATCTTTAGGCGGGTGTTCTTCTAAGGGGTGATCTTTTGGCGGTGATCCCCTGACGGGTGATATTTTGGCGGGTGATCTACTAAGGGGTGATCGTTAGGAGGGTGATCCTCTGACTGGTGATCTTTCGGCGGGTGATCCTCTGACGGGTGATCTTTTTGAGTGGTGATCTTTTGGCGGGTGATCTTCTGACGGGTGATGTTTTGGTGGGTGATCCTCTGACCGGTCATCTTTTGGCAGAAGATGTTCTGACGGCTCATCTTTTGACGGGTGATCTTCATACGGGTGTTCTTGTAAGGGCTGATTTGATTGTAAGGGCTTTTTGCGGGTGATCCTCTGACGGGTGATCTTTTAGCGGGTGATCCTCTGTCGGGTGATCCTTTGTCGGGTTAACTTTAGACCGGTGATCTTTTGGCGGGTGAGCTTCTGACGGGTGATCTTTTGGCGGGTGATTCTCTGACGGGTGATCTTATAGCGGGTGATCTTTTGACAGGTGATTCTCTGACGGGTGATCTTTTGGCGTGTGATCCTCTGACGGGTGATCCTCTGACAGGTGATCTTTCGGCGGGTGATCGTTAGGCGGGTGTTCTTCTAAGGGGTGATCTTTTGGCGGGTGATCTTCTCATTTGTGATCTTTTAGCGGGTGATCCTCTGACGGGTGATCTTTTAGCCGGTGATGTTCTAAAGGGTGATCTTCTGACGGTTGATCGTTTGACGGGTGATCCTCTGACGGGTGATCTTTGGACGGATGATCTTTTGGCAGGTGATCTTCTGACGGGTGATCTTTTGGCAGGTGATCTTCTGACAAGTGATCTTTTGGTGGGTGATTTTCTGAAAGGTTGTCTTTTGGCGGGGTATCCTCTGACGGGTCATCTTTTGACGGGTGATCTTTTGGCAGTTGATTTTCATACGGGTGTTCTTGTAAGGACTGATCTTTTGGCGGGTGATCCTTTGTCGGGTTAACTTTAGACCGGTGATCTTTTGGCGGGGAGCTTCTGACGTGTGATCTTTTGGTGGGTGCTTCTCTGACGGGTGATCTTTTAGCGAGTGATGTTCTGACGGGCGATCTTTTGGCGGGTGATCTTTAGGCGGGTGTCCTTCTAAGGTGTGATCTTTTGGCGGGTGTTCCTCTGACGGGTGATCTTTTGGCGTGTGCTCCTCTGACGGGTGATCCTCTGACAGGTGATCTTTCGGCGAGTAGTCTTTAGGCGGGTGTTCCTCTAAGGGGTGATCTTTTGGCGGGTGATCCTCTAACTTGTGATCTTTTGGCGGGTGATCCTCTGACGGGTGATCTTTGGACGGGTGATCTTTTGGCAGGTGATCTTCTGTCGGGTGATCTTTTGGCGGGTGATCCTCCGACGGGTGATCCTCTGACAGGTGATCTTTCGGCGGGTGATCTTTAGGCGGGTGTCCTTCTAAGGTGTGATCTTTTGGCGGGTGTTCCTCTGACGGGTGATCTTTTGGCGTGTGATCCTCTGACGGGTGATCCGGTTACAGGTGATCTTTCGGCGGGTGATCTTTAAGCGGGTGTTTCTCTAAGGGGTAATCTTTTGGCGGGTGATCCTCTAACTTGTGATCTTTTGGCGGGTGATCCTCTGACGGGTGATCTTTGGACGGGTGATCTTTTAGCCGGTGATCTTCTGACGGCTGATCTTTTGGCGGGTGATCCTCTGAAGGGTGATCTTTTGATGGGTGATTTTCTGAAGGGTGGTCTTTTGGCGGGTGATCCTCTGACGGGTCATCTTTTTGCGGGTGATCGTCTGACGGGTGATCATCTGGCTAGTGATCCTCTGACGGGTGATCTTTTGACGGGTGATCTTTTGGCGGGTGATCTTCTTGCGGGTGTTCTTGTAAGGGGTGATCTTTTGGCGGGTGATCCTCTGACGGGTGATCCTCTGACGGGTGATATTTTGGCCTGTGATCCTCTGACGGGTGATCTTTTGGGGGGTGATCTTATAAGGGGTGATCGTTAGGCGGGTGATCCTCTGACGGGTGATCTTTCGGCGGGTGATCCTCTGACAGGTGATCTTTGGACGAGTGATCTTTTGGCGGGTGATCCTCTGACGGGTGATCTTTGGTCGAGTGATCTTTTGACTGGTGATCTTTTGGCGGGTTATCTTCTGACGGGTGATCTTTTGGCGGGTGATCCTCTGACAGGTGAACTCTTGGCGGGTGATCCTTTGAAGGGTGATCTTTTGGCGGGTGATCCTCTGATGGGTGATCTTTTGGATTGTTATTCTCTGACGGGTGATCTTTTGACGAGTGATCTTTTGGCGTGTGATCCTCTGACGGGTGATCTTTTGGCGGGTGATCCTCTGACGGGTGATCTTTTGGCGGGTGATCTTCTGACGGGTGATCTTTTGGCGGGTGATCTTCTGACGGGTGATCTTTTGGCGGGTGATTTTCTGAAAGGTGGTCTTTTGGCGGGTTATCCTCACACGGGTCATCTTTTGACGGGTGATCTTTTGGCAAGTGATCTTCATACGGGTGTTCTTGTAAGTGGTGATCTTTTTGCGGGTGATCCGCTGATGGGTGATCTTTTGGCGGGTGATCCTCTGTCGGGTGATCCTTTGTCGGGTTAACTTTAGACCTGTGATCTTAAGGCGGGTGAGCTTCTGACGGGTGATCTTTTGGCGGGTGATTCTCTGACGTGTGATCTTTTAGCGGGTGATGTTCTGACGGGTGATCTTTTGGCGGGTGATCTTTAGGCGGGTGTTGTTCTAAGGGGTTATCTTTTGGCGGGTGATCCTCTGACGGGTGATCGTTTGGCGAGTGATCCTCTGACGGGTGATATTTTGAAGGGTGATCTTTGTGCAGGTGATCTTTTGACATGTGATCTTCTGATGGGTGATCTTTTGGCGGTGATCTTCTTACGGGTGATCCTCTGACGGGTGATCTTTTGGCGAGTGATCCTCTGACGGGTGATATTTTGACGGGTGATCTTTTTGCAGGTGATCTTTTGATGGGTGATCTTTTGGCGGGTGATCTTTAGGCGGGTGTTCTTTTAAGGTGTGATCTTTTGGCGGGTGATCCTCTGAATGGCGATCTTTTGGCGTGTGATCCTCTCACGGGTGATCCTCTGACAGGTGATCTTTCGGCGGGTGATCTTTAGGCGGTGTTCTTCTAAGGGGTGATCTTTTGGCGGGTGATCCTCTAACTTGTGATCTTTTCGCGGGTGATCCTCTGACGGGTGATTTTTTAAGGGGTGATGTTTTTACGGGTGATCCTCTGACAGGTAATCTTTTGGGGTGTGATCTTTAGGCGGGTTATCTTTTGACGGGTAATTTTTTGCGGGTGTTCCTGTGACGGGTGATCTTTTGGCGGGTGATCTTTTGGTGCGTGATCTTATAAGGTGTTATCCTCCGATGGGTGATGTTTTGGTTTGTTATCCTCTGACGGGTGATCTTTGGACGGGTGATCTTTTGACAGGTGATCTTCTGACGGGTGATCTTTTGGCTGGTGATCTTCTGACGGGTGATCCTTTGGCGGGAGATTTTCTGAAGGGTGGTCTTTTGGCGGATTATCCTCTGACGGGTCGTCTTTTGACGGGTGATCTTTTAGCGGGTGTTCTTGTAAGGCGTGATCTTTTGGCGGGTGATCCTCTGTCGGGTGATCCTTTGTCGGGTTAACTTTAGACCGGTGATCTTTTGGCGGGTGAGGTTCTGACGGGTGATCTTTTGGCGGGTGATTCTCTGACGGGTGATCTTTTAGCGGGTGATCTTTTGGCGAGTGATCCTCTAACAGGTGATATTTTGACGGGTGATATTTTGACGGGTGATCTTTTTGCAGGTGATCTTTTGACAGGTTATCTTCTGACGGGTGATCTTTTGGCGGGTGATCTTTAGGCGGGTGTTCTTCTAAGGGGTGATCTTTTGGCGGGTCATCCTCTGACGGGTGATCTTTTGCCGTGTGATCTTTTGACGGGCGATCTTCTGACGGGTGATCTTTTAGCGGGTGATCTTCTGACGGGTGATCTTTTGGCAGGTGATCTATTGACAGGTGATGTTCTGACGGATGATCTTTTGGCCAGTGATCGTTAGGCGGGTGTTCATCTAAAGGTGTGATCTTTTGGCGGGTGTACCTCTGACAGGTGATCTTTTGGCGTGTGATCCTCTCACGGGTGATCTTTTGGCGGGTGATTCTCTCACGGGTGATCTTTTGACGGGTGATCTTCTGACGGGTGACCTTTTGGCGTGTGATCCTCTGACGGGTGATCTTTTGGCGGGTGTTCCTCTCACGGGTGACCTTTGACGGGTGATCTTTTGGCGGGTGATCTTCTGACGGGTGATCTTTTGGCGGGTGATCCTCTGACGGGTAATCTTTTGACTGGTGATCTTTTGGCGGGTGATCTTTTGGCGGTGATCCTCTGACGGGTGATCTTTTGGTGGGTGATCTTTAGGCTGGTGTTCTTCTAAGAGGTGATCTTTTGGCGTGTGATAATCTGACGGGTGATCTTTTGACGGGTGATCTTTTAGCTGGTGATCCTCTGACGGGTGATGTTTTGGCGGGTGATCCTCTGACGGGTGATCTTTGGGCGGGTGATTTTTAGGCGGGTGTTCTTCTAAGGGGTGATCTGTTGGGTGTAATCCTCTGATAGGTGATCTGTTGGCGGGTGATCCTCTGACGGGTCATCTTTTGGCGTGTGATCTTCACACGGGTGATTTTTTGGCTGGAGATCATCTGACGGGTGATCTTTTAGCGTGTGATCCTCTGACGGGTGATGTCTTGGTAGGTGATCTTCTGACGGGTGATCTTTAGGCGGGTGTTCTTCTAAGAAGAGATCCTTTTTTCGGGTGATCCTCTGAACACCCGCCTGAAGATCACCCGTCAAAAGATCACCCCTTAGAAGATCACCCTCCAAATGATCACCAGTCAGAAGATCACTCGCCAAAACATCACCATTCAGAGGATCACACACCAAAAGTTCACCCGTCAGAGGATCGGCCGTCAAAAGATCACTCCTTAGAAGAACATCCGCAGAAAGATGACCGGTCAAAAGAACACCCGTCAGAGGATCACTCGCCAAAAGATCACCCGTCAGAGGATCACCCGCCAAAAGATCACCCTTTAGAAGAACTCCCGCCTAAAGATCACCCGCCTAACGATGACCCCTTAGAAGATCACCCCGAAAAGATCACCCGTCAGAATATCACTCGACAAATCATCACCCGTCAGAGGATCGCACGCCTAAAGATCACCCGTCAAACGATCACCCATCAGAGCATTACCCGCCAATGGATCACCCGTCAGATTATCACCCGCCAAAAGATCACCCGCCAAAAGACCACCCGTCAAAAGATCACCCGTCAGAGGATCACCCGTCAAAAAATCACCAGTCAGAAGATCACCCGCCAAAAGATCACCCGTCAGAGGATCACCCGGCAAAAGATCAGGAGTCAGAAGATCACCCGCCAAAAGATCACCAGTCAAAAGATTACCCGTCAGAGGATCTCCCGCCAAAAGATCACCCGTCAGAAGATCACCTGCCAAAAGATCACAAGTCAAACGATCACCCGTCAGAGGATCACCCGCCAAAAGATCACCTGTCAGAAGAATCACACGCCAAAAGATCACCCGCCAAAAGATCACCCGTGAAAAGATCATCCGTCAGAGGATCACCCGCCAAAAGATCACCCGTCAGAGGATCACCCGCCTAACGATCACCCCTTAGAAGATCACCCGTCAGAAGATCACTCGCCAAAACATCACCATTCAGAGGATCACACACCAAAAGTTCACCCGTCAGAGGATCAGCCGCCAAAAGATCACCCCTTAGAAGAACACCCGCAGAAAGATGACCGGTCAAAAGAACACCCGTCAGAGGATCACCCGCCAAAAGATCACCCGTCAGAGGATCGCCCGCCAAAAGATCACCCTTTAGAAGAACTCCCGCCTAAAGATCACCCGCCTAACGATGACCCCTTAGAAGATCACCCCGAAAAGATCACCCGTCAGAATATCACTCGAGAAATCATCACCCGTCAGAGGATCGCACGCCTAAAGATCACCCGTCAAACGATCACCCGTCAGAGCATTACCCGCCAATGGATCATCCGTCAGATTATCACCCGCCAAAAGATCACCCGCCAAAAGACCACCCGTCAAAAGATCACCCGTCAGAGGATCACCCGTCAAAAGATCACCCGTCAGAAGATCACCCGCCAAAAGATCACCCGTCAGAGGATCACCCAGCAAAAGATCTGGAGTCAGAAGATCACCCGCCAAAAGATCACCAGTCAAAAGATTACCCGTCAGAGGATCTCCCGCCAAAAGATCACCCGTCAGAAGATCACCCGTCAGAAGATCACCCGCCAAAAGATCACAAGTCAAACGATCACCCGTCAGAAAATCACACGCCAAAAGATCACCTGTCAGAAGAATCACACGCCAAAAGATCACCCGCCAAAAGATCACCCGTGAAAAGATCACCCGTCAGAGGATCACCCGCCAAAAGATCACCCGTCAGAGGATCACCCGTCAGAGGATCACCCGCCTAACGATCACCCCTTAGAAGATCACCCCCCAAAAGATCACCCGTCAGAAGATCACTCACCAAAACATCACCCGTCTGAGGATCACACTCCAAAAGAGCACCCGTCAGAGGATCACCCGCCTAAATATCACCCGCCAAAAGATCACCCGTCAGAAGATCACCTGTCAAAAGATCACCTGCCAAAAGATCACCTGTCAGAAGATCATCCCCCCAAAACATCACCTCTCAGAGGATCACCCGCTAAAAGATTACCCTTCAGAAGATCAACCGCCAAAAGATCATCCGTCACAAGATCACCCGTCAGAGGATCACCCGCCTAACGATCACCCCTTAGAAGATCACACGCCAAAAGATCACCCGTCAGAATATCACTCGCCAAAACGTCACCCGTCAGAGGATCACACGCCTAACGATCACCCCTTAGAAGATCACCTACCAAAAGATCACCCGTCAGAAGATCACTTGTCAAATCGTCAACCGTCAGAGGATCACTCGCCAACAGATCACCCCTTAGAAGAAGAGCACCCGCCTTAAGATCACCTGCCAAGAGATCACCCGTCAGAAGATCACCCGCCAAATCATCACTCGTCAGAGGATCACTCGCCTAAAGTTCACCCGTCAGAAGATCACCCGTCAGAAGAGCAACCGCCTAAAGATCACCCGTCAAAAGATCAACCGTCAGAGGATCACCCGCCAAAAAATCACTCGTGAGATTATCATCCGCCAAAAGATCACCGCTTAGAAGATCACCCGTCTAAAGATCACCCGCCAAAAGATCAGCGGTCAGAGGATCACCCGCCAAAAGATCACCCGTCAGAAGATCAGCCGCCAAACGATCACCCGTCAAAAGATCACCCGTCAGAGGATCACCCGCCAAATGATCACCCTTCAGATTATCACCCGCGAAAAGATCACCCCTTTGAATGACACCCGCCTAAAGATCACCCGTCAAAAGATCACCCGTCAGAAGATCACCGCCAAAAGATCACCCGTCAAAATATAGCCCGTCAGAGGATCGCCCGCCAAAAGATCACCCGTCAGAGGATCACCCGCCAAAAGATCGCCCGTTAGAAGAACACCCGCGAAAAGATCACTCCTTGGAAGAACACCCGCCAAAAAATCACCTTTTAGAAGAACATCTGACAAAAGATCACCTCTTAGAAGGTTATACTACCTCGCAAGATGGTATAACTCGTCCTGCTAGAACTGATGCATGTCAAACTACATGGGGTGACTTCTTTAGAACATTTCGTCCGATCCTCCTTGTCTCAGAAAAGTCAGGACTACCGCCGTTAAGCTGACCGTGTACTGTCACTGCCGCATGCCATGGAGACCAGCTAACAAGAAACCGTCTGGAATGAAAATGGCCGAATGCGGGATCTGTTCGAAATGGTTCCACCAAAAATGCGAAGGCATTAACGACACCGTTTTCAGAGATGGTGCCTCATAAGGTATATATAAAGTAGAATCCCGATAACTCGAACCTCCAGGGGAGAGGGAAATTTAGTTCGAGATATCAAAGGTTCGAGTTAACACGAGGGTAAATTTGCAAGCAATCTTTAGCCAAGAGAAAAAAGTTTGGTTCGAGTTAATTAGCGAGAGGTTCGAGTTATCGAGGAATTAATGGTCTCAGTGGTCTCAGAAAGGTACTGTCACTGCCGCATGCCATGGAGACCAGCGGACAAGAAACCGTCTGGAATGAAAATGGCCGAATGCGAGATCTGTTCGAAATGGTTCCACCAAAAATGCGAAGGCATTCCCGACACCATTTTCAGAGATGGTGCCTCATAAGGTATATATAAAGTCTTCTTGTTCAATAAAAATTGGTCAGAGCCAAACTCGACCCTTTTAATACGCGAGAGGTGTACGACAAGGTTGTATTTTAAGTCCACTAGTTTTTAACCTTTACATTAACGATTTACCTTTTTCATTTGAAAATATTTTGTCTGATCCTTTTGTTCTACCAAACGGTAGAACAAACGGTACCAAACTATAAACGCGCAAGAAAATGTTCTGGATATAAATTTTATGTGAATAATCAAATTATTGATGTTGTACAAGATTATACTTATTTATTTTCCTCTTCAGGAAATTTTAAAGTCTCACTTGATCATCTAAAAGAGAAAGCACTTCACGCTCTTTTCAGTCTGAGACGACACACAGATTTTAGCTAAATCCGTCCCTTGCCTGTAAAATTTTTGATACAATGATATCCCCAATTTTGCTTTATAATAGTGAAATTTGGGGTGGATATACCAAATCTGATTTTAAGGCTTGGGATAGCTCACAAATTGAAAGAACGCATCTTCAGTTTTGTAAACGCTACCTTCAAGTGAGTAATAAGGCTTCTAATATTGCGTGAAGAGCTGAACTTGGTCGATTTCCTCTAAATATTGCCATTAATCTAAGAATCCCCAACTACTGGTTATACCTTCAAAATAAACCCCAAGACTCTTTTGTTAAACAATCTTTCTTAACTCATTAGATCTACACTCGAATGGTAAAATTAGCTTTCACTCTAATCTTAATTTTTTAATATTTTAATTTCAGAAATTGTAACCCCGATTTATTAAACACCGCTGAAATCAAACACTGTACAAATTTAATGAAACAGAAATATATTTCTTATTGGCAACATGTACTTCAGCATTCTCAAAAAATAGAATTTTATAAGAGTTTTAAGAATGAAAATACCCCCTCAAATTATCTAGGCCTAACTAGCCGAGCATCTGATAGGAGGGTATTAACTAAATTACGTATAAGTAATCATAAACTTATGATCGAACTGGGCAGATACAACAAAATTCCCAGAGACAAAAGGCTTTGCCCAGTTTGTGGTTCAAATCAAATCGAAGACGAAATCCATTTTCTTTTCTATTGTTCAAAATACGCAACAATAAGAGATAATTTTTACAATAAAATACAGACTTTTATACCAAATATTAGCCATTCACCTGTAATTGAATTGATCATAGAATTAATGAATTCTTCTATTTACTTTGTAAACATGCAATTAATTAAATTTATTTCATCTTGTTTTGATTCTCGAGATAAAATTGTTACCGATGTAATTTAATTATTCCAACGTGAATATCATTATCATTTTTGTTTTCTTTCCTTTTGTTAGTTAGTTGTAAGCTTTTGCAATATTGTTAAATCTACAGTCATGCAAATAAAGCTAAATGTTGTTGTTTGTTAAAAGTAGAATCCCGATAACTCGTCAGCAAATTCAAAATATTTTCAAATTTCAGCTGGATTTCTTTAACTTTGGAATATCCTAAACTAAAAACCTGAAGGACATTTTTGCCCCTTCCAAATTTCGTAATGTTGGAAAAGTGGACCCGGTTATAGAGGGAGAAGATGGTTGCTTCGAATGCTCTAACATGTACTTACCGACTGATTAACCGCCAAAAGATCACCCGTCGGAAGAACACCCGCCAAAAGATCACCCCTTAGAAGATCACCCGCCAAAAGATCACTCGTCAGAAGATAACCCGCCAAAAGATCACCCGTCAGAAGATCACCCGCCAAACGATCACCCCTTAGAAGATCACCCGTCAGAAGATCACCCGTCAGAAGATCACCCGTCAGAAGATCACCCGTCAGAAGATCACCCGTCAGAGGATCACCCGCCAAAAGATCACCCGTCAAAAGATCACCCGTCGGAGGATAACCCGCCAAAAGATCACCCGTCAGAGGATCACCCGTCAAAAGATCACCCGTCCGAGGATCACCCGCGAAAAGATCACCCGTCCGAGGATCACCTGCCAGAGGATCACCCGTCAGAGGATCACCCGTCAGAGGATCACCCGCCAAAAGATCACCCCTTAGAAGAACACCCGCCAAAAGATCACCTCTTAGAAGGTTATACTACCTCGCAAGATGGTATGACTCGTCCTGCTAAATGCAGTAGCCAAGTGTATTAAGCACAGTGCAATATTTTTTATTTAGCTATCAGTCGCTGGTCTCTCGTGTTTCTTGATCTGAGCTTTTAAAATGGAAGACGGTTTCAACAATGGGTATCTACAAAACGAAGACCGAACACCGAAGACCGAAAAACGAAGAGCCATCTAGAACTGATGCATGTCAAACTACATGGGGATGACTTCTTTACAACATTTCGTCCGATCCTCCTTCTCTGTAGATACACTCAGAAACGCGTCCTTTGAAAAAACGATTTCTCCTTCGCAGAAATAAAGCCAGAATCACGACAACAGAAGTCATCACAAGCCCTTCGTCTCCTGCAATTTTTTGAATTTGCGGGGCTTTTGTGCCCATTAGTTAGAAGGATTTCACTAGTAAAAGTCCGTCTGTAAACAAATCATAGAAATAACGCTGTGGCTATATGCCCGGCAGCCGGGCACGGTTTTACCCAGACTAAATGCCCGACAATCTGAAAATTTTATAGAATTTCTACGAAATGCCATGTCCCAACCTCTTGAAAGTGTTCTATCTTCGTTTAGAATTGCCAAGCGATTAGGAAAACGAGAGTGGCTTCGCTGCTGACTAGTTCTGCTTGTTTGAGAACGAATTCATAACTGTGATCTAAAGACGCATTTTCTCTATTTAAGTCTTACTGGGAAAGCTTTATGCTTTTTAAATACCACAGAGACCACAACAAAGTATCAGAAAGTCAGGGCTACCACCATTAAGCTGACTGTGTACTGTCACCAGCCGACAAGAAACTGTCTTGAATGAAAATGGCCGAATGCGACTTCTGTTCGAAACGGTTCCACCACAAATGCGGAAAAAGATGGTTCCCGCCAAAAGAACACCCGTAAGAAGATCACCCGCCAAACGATCAACCCTTAGAAGATCACCCACCAAAAGATCACCCATCAGAAGATCACCGGCCAAAAGATCACCCGTCAGAGGATCACCCGCCTAAAGATCACCCGCCAAAAGATCACCTGTCAGAGGATCACCCGCCAAAAGATCTCCCGTCAGAGGATCACCCCCGAAAAGATCACCCCTAAGAAGAACACCCGCCAAAAGATCACCCCTTAAAAGATCACCCGCCAAAAGATCACCCTCCAAAAGATCACCCGTCACAGCATCACCCGCCAAACGAACACCCCTTAGAAGAACACCCGGCTAAAGATCACCCGCCAAAAGATCACCCGTCAAAAGATCACCCGTCAGAAGATCACCTGCCAAACGATCACCCGTCAGAAGATCACCCGCCAAACGATCACCCCTAAGAAGATCACCCGCCAAAACATCACCCGTCAGAAGATCACCCGCCAAAAGATTACCAGTCAGAAGATCACCCGCCAAAAGATCACCCGTCAGAGGATCACCCGCCAAAACATCACCCGTCAGAAGATCACCCGCCAAAAGATTACCAGTCAGAAGATCACCCGCCAAAAGATCACCCGTCAGAGGATCACCCGTCAAAAGATCACCCGTCAGAGGATCACCCGCCAAAAGATCACCCCTTAGAAGACCACCCGCCTAAAGATCACCCGCCAAAGATCACCCGTCAGAGGATCACCCGCCAAAAGATCACCCCTTAGAAGAACACCCGCCAAAAGATCACCCGTCACAGCATCAATCGCCAAACGAACACCCCTTAGAAGAACACCCGGCTAAGGATCACCCGCCAATAGATCACTTGCCAAAAGATCACCCGGCAGAAGATCACCCGCCAAACGATCACCCCTAAGAAGATCACCCTTTAGAAGATCACCCGCCAAAACATCACCCGTCAGAGGATCACCCGCCAAAAGATTACCAGTCAGAAGATCACCCGCCAAAAGATCACCCGTCAGAGGATCACCCGCCAAAAGATCACCCGTCAGAGGATCGCCCGCCAAAAGATCACCCCTTAGAAGACCACCCGCCTAAAGATCACCCACCAAAGATCACCCGTCAGAGGATCACCCGCCAAAAGATCACCCCTTAGAAGAACACCCGCCAAAAAAATCACCTCTTAGAAGAACATTCGCCAAAAGATCACCTCTTAGAAGGTTATACTACCTCGCAAGATGGTATAACTCGTCCTGCTAAATGCAGGAGACAAGTGTATTAAGCACAGTGCAATATTATTTATTTAGCTATCAGCCGCTGGTCTCTCGTGGTTCTTGATCTGAGCTTTTAAAATGGAAGACGGGTTCAACAATGGATGTCTACAAAACGAAGACCGAACACCGAAGACCGAAAAACGAAGACCCATCTAGAACTGATGCATGTCAAACTACATGGGGATGACTTCTTTAGAACATTTCTTCCGATCTTGCTTGTCTTTAGATACACTCAGAAACGCGTCCTTTGAAAAAACGACTTCTCCTTTGCAGAAATAAAGCCAGAATCACGACAACAGAAGTCATCACAAGCCCTTCGTCTCCTGCAATTTTTTGAATTTGCGGTCTTTTGTACCCATGAATTAGAAGGATTTCACTAGTCTAGTAAAAGTCAGTCTGTAAACAAATACTTAGAAATAACGCTGTGGCTATATGCCCGGCAGCCGGCACAAGTTTTTAGAGTTAATGTGAATAAAGCCGTGAAAAAGATAGAGCGGAGTGTCGTAAAATAAAAACCAATGTTATCACTCTGACCGTAGACAATCGAATGAACCAATCAGAACGCAAAGCAAATACATGTAGCCGGCGCCAAGCGCGGAAAAACGCGTGCGAACAAGACAAACGGGTTTTGGTGTTACTTCTGATTGGTTGAGAAAGTGGCCCGAGATTTTTTAGCCAATCACAAAGTGTGGCAATACAAAACCAAAGCAATCACGAAATTTCTTTCGATGCTCAATTGAAAACTGCTCTACTTTCAAAAGTCGTTCCTTTCTTTGCCTACTTTATCTGATAGACTGCGCGCAGACTCCTGAAGCAAAAAAAAATAGGAGACGTGTGCGCGCAGAACACCAAACTTTTCTATTAGAGCAGTTTTCAATTGAGTGTGAAATGTACTCACACAATTGCTTTGGTTTTTCATTGCTACGCTTTGTGATTGGCTAAAAAATCTCGGGCCACTTTCTCGACCAATCAGAAGTAAAACCAAAACCAATCGTGACTTGCTCGCACGCGTTTTCCCGCGCTTGGCGCCGCCGATATGTAATTGCTTCGAGCTCTGATTAGTTCCTTGGATTGTTTACGACTGCTGTGATTGGTCAGAGTAATTACTTTGGTTTTAGTTTTACCACACTCAATTGAAAACTGCTCTATGGCTCAGCTATTAGTCTTCGTTGTAGCCGGCACCGAGCGCGGAAAAACCTACGCTTGCGAGCAAGTCACGGATGGTTTAAAAAATATGTGATGTTCACAGTATTGCGACTGACAAACCTGTGGCCCTCAGATTTCAGATTGAATTGGAATTTAGAAATGTTGGTTTTTGAGGAGGGAGGAATAAAACTGGAGGACCCGGAAGAAAAACCTCAAAGCAGAGACGAGAGCGAACAACAAACTCGACCCACATATGGCGCCGAAGCCGGGAATCGAACCCGGGCCACAATTGTAGGAAGCAAGTGCTCTTACCACTACCCCATCCCTACTTACCCTGGTTTTACTTCTGATTACGTAGTTGAGAAAGAGTACATAAGAAGCAAAGGACCGCGAACGAAAATGCTGCTGGTTCACGTAGGATCTAGAGCAGATCTAGTCAGCCAAAAATAGAGATACAATCCCATACAATCAAAGTATAGAGCAAGGCTGATACTACGTAGAACATTTAACGCGACAACGAAATGAAGCTACATGATAGAGCCCAAACTGAAAGCCAAAATGCAACCGTGGACAGCTGTTTCGACCTGGTTGGGTCTCATCAGCATGGTGTAGCAGCAAAAAGATAGAAAAACTAGCGCGAACGCCAATTCTCTACCAAATCGCACGTGGTGATGGCAACAGATGAGCTCGAATTCAAACGTTTGCCAATTGACCCACGTCACAGCGGCGCGTGACCATGAGTAATAGGCAAAGAATTTGAAATATCATGTCGTTGTAAATGTTCTACGTAGTATCAGCCTTGCTCTATACTTTGAGAAAGAGGCGTGGTTTTTTTTTTAAGAAATCACAAAGCGTTGTAATGAAAGAAACAAAATCAACGCGAATAGTTTGCGACACTCAGTTGCACCACTCTATCAATCGAATCCGTCAAATGTTCTCGTTCTCATCACACAGTCAAATTGACGACCAATAGAGTTCAGCCTACAATGTTTTTTATATGTTTTTACTCTGTCAAATTTCATAGCAGACTGGTACATTTTTTTAAAAATAATCAAGACTTTATTTGAAAACAGACAACACGTCTACATCTGAACATCGATTATTCTAACAATTATAATACAAAACTAGTTTAGTTACTGTACTACCAGTATAAAAAGCTAAAGCGATTACAATATAATTTTTTACAATACAATGCTAACGGACTTGTGGTACTAATCACTTCCGTTTTTTATTCAAAACATTACATTCTGTGAGATTGAATTGACAAATGATAACAAAACATTAACGAATTGTTACAAAATTAATAACACTAAAAAAGTGAATTAACTGAAAGAAGAACTGACCACATTGGGGAAAAAGTCTGTTAACCTTTTTTCTTGTCTTCTTTTTGTTTCTTTTTGCAGTTGCAATTTCTCTTATTATTTTGATTTTTTTTTGAACTCACAGCAAGAGTTCAAGATTCTTTTTGGCGCCTATTTTTGCAGAACATGTGGAATTTCTTCCTCCCGTACGCGGCCACCCAAAATGCAAAGCTAAAGTGGTCGCATACAGGAGGTCAGGGTCAAGCCCAAATCATACCGTCAAAAGGACGTCGGACACCTTATTGAGACTTATATAACGGAGTAGCAGTAAGCAACCCGAGAAGCTAGGTGGTACTCTGGTACGGTAGGCTATGTAAGCCTAAGCCTAGCTGAGGTCACAGGTTCAATCCTGAGTGGGGATTTTAGATTTTCTTTTTTACTTTTTGAATAAAATTCTAAGTGTCAACATTACGTTATATAAGTCTCAATATGGTGTCCAACGTCCTTCTGGGCGGTATGATTTAGGCACAACCGGAGGTCAGACCACAGGGGACTGAACTTTGAATCACTGATATAGCATGTATGCCCGGGGGAGGGGGGGGGGGGGGGGGTACTCTGCAAATTTTTTGGTGGGGGTGTGCCGCTGGGACTCTAAGACCCTTAACCTATACTAGACCATTTTAGCTGCATTTTGCAACCCTATTCTAGACTAAACACCGAAAAACCCTACCCTATCATAGACCTATTCCAGACTCGCTATTTTCCAGAAACTCGCTCACTATCACAGTTATTAGTTAACAGGGGTCAGTAAAAATGTCGTACTGCCCGCCGTACCGATTTTTAAATGCCATTTGCCAGTAAAACCTTGTCTAGACTAAATTCTACATGCCACTGATCAGTTTCGCGGAAAATGATACCCTATTCTAGACCAAAAATCTGTGATTACTATACCCTACCCCAGACTAAACTGCCTGAAAACCATACCCGTCACAGCGGCACATACCTATATAGCTCATATATGGGAGTACCCTCCCCCCCCCTCCCCGGGCATGTATGAAACTGTAGTAATTTCAGTGTACAAAGCCCGGGGAGGGGATACGCCCTATAATGGGCTATACCGGGATGCTCCGCCCGAAAAGGATACCTTTTTTAAGCTGGAGGTATATGAAAGGGTCGGAATTTCACGAGTTGAAGTATATGAAAAAGTAGGGATTTCACGAAGAATAGAAAAGGGTAGCGAAAACGCGAGTTGAAGTATAAAAAAGGTAGGGAAAGCTGCCATTTAAGTATTGTAAAAAGGGCCTTTCAAAATATATAAAAAATCGCACTATATGAAAGGGGTACCATTTTCAATGAAAGGTATATGAAAGGGTAATGGTTTGGATCTCAGGGCGGAGCATCCTTGTAAGTTTTGGTGTAAGCCAAGGGACAAAAATTTCGTATATTGGAGTTCTACTAGTACTGTAACACATTACTCATTTTGCGTCTGTAGTAATACAATAATAATAATAATAATAATACAATTTGTATTGCGCAAATTTCATAAAAATGTTCAAATGCGCATAACACGGATTAGATAAAATAAATAAAAAGAAATCCTTATTAAAATTAATAGAACATACCACATTAAAAATATAAAAGCCTACAAAATACAAAGCTATGATAAAAATGCTAAGCGAAAAAGGTGCGTTTTTAACTTTGTTTTAAAAACATCAACATTCTCGGCGCTTCTAACATCACTGAAGCGGATAGCGCATTCCAGAGCTTTGGCGCAGCGCAAGTAAAGGACCTGCCTCCAAGTGATGCTCTGGATTTAAAACTAGGATAACGAAGTAAGAAGGTGCTAAAAAAAATGAAGTATCCTAAAAGTGATTAAAAGGATTTTTTAAAAACTCGATTCTAGTCAGTAATATGGGCGAATGGTCGATTACCAGAGGTTAAAAACAATAGAAAAAGTCGAATCGCCGTCGCTTACAAGAGGTAATCGCTAGCGAGAGGTTTCAACTATAATGACAGCTTGACAGGAAGAAATTTGGTATTTTGGAAATCAAAAGTGGTCGGTTAGGAGAAGTGGTCGCTTACGAGAGGTGATCGACTGTAGTTTCACTTTGATTTAAATAAGTCTTTCGTGCGTTTTTTCAAACCACCACATCTGAAACGTAACTAACAAAGAGAAAATTTTGACGCAAAGGACTAACAAGTGGTTTAAAGTTTGTTTTTTAATCTTAGATAAAGGTTCAAGATGCCATCACGGCATTGACCCCTTTGAGTAGGAAGTATGTTGTATAAAATTTTGTATTGAAACATTATGAGTTTAATGAACGCTGTCTTCGGAAAAACCATGTCGCAAGATTTTACTTTGGGAGGTTGGTAGTACGAAACTACCTTTTAATGTAGAGTAGACTGGTGCATGCAATTGTAATTAAAATGCCGCTCGTAGCATCCAGATAATTTTGTAAAATTTAATTTATAACACCACACAGTGTACCTTAAAAATAGAACTTGAACATACCGCAAGCTTTCCGCGGCCGGTTACAATACTGGCTTAGTCTCCCAAACTTGGAGACTGAATCGCCGGTTTCGAATTTGTTCCTGTGTTAACACCACTAGATGTAGTACCACTCCCCGTGGAGGACAGGTAGGAGGTATTGACGTCAGAAATTCTATTTTGGTTTAAAAACACGTGGCTAGACATGGGAAAGCTAAGCTTCCTGAACTGGGTCTTGCTTGATTTCCAAGGATCACATAATCGATATTCTTCTGAGGCTGATTTTCTTGCCATATTTGGAACGCTTGTGCGGCGAGATGGAGGCAAGCAATGCAAGTTGCAGTGAGAACAAGAAAAGCAAATCCCGGATGTACGAGAGCGAACCCTAAAAGGTTTAGGAGTTTCGGCGTTCGTTTTCTCATCATCTTCAGGGATTTTTTTTCCAAATTCACTCGGCACAACGCTCTTTCCAACGCTAATGCTGTTTAACTGTCTCGGCTGCTCGTTTTTTGCCGAGCCGCCCGGAATATCTCGCGATAAAAACTCCTGGATTCGTCTTTGAGTTTCTTCAGTCTTGCTAATGTCCAAACTTGCTCGTCTTCTCCTTTGAGCTTTCATTATATCTCTTACTTCATTTCTCGAAATAACACCAATCCTCTCTTCCACTCTGTCGTCAACAGTAACCTTTTCATCTTTATCGCGCTTTGCCTTTAACATTTCAGTGCTTTTGCTGTGAACGTTTTGAAGGAAGTTGTTAGCTTTAGCCTTCTCTCTGTAAAAGTTCCGCAGTGTCCCGTTCGACTCGCTAGACAGTCCTTTCCTAGCCCTTGCAAGTAACAGCGTTTCATGGTTGTTTTTGACGCTAGCTACGCGTGCTGCTGATGTCGGAGCAGACACTATCTTGGAATAGCTATTTTTTCTTTCCATTTTGTTAACCGTCGATAGTAGAATAAAGCCGAACTCTTGCTAAGTCAATATGGTGTAAACATGAGTTAAACTGATCATGACATGCAATTGTTCCGTCACTTATTGAACAACTGCCGAAAAAGCAATAAACATAACTAGAAATACAAAACAATTATTTTGAGGCTTTTCTTGCTATTTATAGCTCGAACCTTTTGTATGCCAATAAAATGTTCTAATTTTACAATTATGGTTCAAAACAATAAAGCCAAGTTAATTGCCTGCATACCGGAATTGTTTCGGTTCCACCCGGCGATGAAACGGAGAGCACAACACAACAAATTATCACAGCAAAAGAAGTAGTTTTTGTCACACTGATTCATTGATAGCTTCTAGCTGCTTAACGAACTCTTATGTTTGCTTTGGCATACAGAAAATGTTGCAGTCTGTCATGACTAGGCGTATTAACGCTCACAGCATAGAACACACAGCTGTCATTATAGAGCCCAGTTTAACAAACACAAAATTGAAACAAACAGAAAGGGTTTTTTTTTATAAAGCCTTGGCCGTATTTTCAGCGTTAATTCAAAGTACCAAGAATGTGCCTGCGACGACGACTTGTTTTAAAATCATCGAGCTAAGTGTTTCGTTGTGTACCGAAGTTGTGGATGAAATCTTCCAATCAAGTTTGTGACCACTTCAAACAAGAGCTATACTTTCCGGTGGTATTGTTAATTATGCTGTGCGAGGTGGTTCTAAGAGTATTTCTGTCTGTGAGTGTGACCATTGAAATAAACGCCGATTCAGCAGAACTCTCCTGCTCTGTACCTGTTCGTTGTTATGTAGAACAAGGCGGCTCTCACTTTTTAGCCGCGGATGAAATCCTTGAACTGTGACCATTCAAATAACAGCTTCTGAGCAGAACTTGCATTTAGTAAATTGTTTATTATGCTGCATAAGGTGGCTCTAACTCGTAACTCTGTGGATAAAATCCTCGAATTGTGACCGATTTAAAAGAATTTTGCTGAGCAAAACTTTCCTCAGTGGTACTGTTTATTATGCTGTACAACTTTTATACTAACTTTTGAGTCTTTGGATGAAATCCTAAAGTGTAACCATTCAAATGAAAGCTTCTGAGCAGTACTTTCCTGTGGTACTGTTTATTATGCTATACAAGGTGGTTCTAACTTTTGAGTCTGTGGATGAAATCCTAAAGTGTAACCATTCAAATGAAAGCTACTGAGCAGTACTTTCCTGTGGTACTGTTTATTATGCTGTACAAGGTGGTTCTAACTTTTGAGTCTGTGGATGAAATCCTAAAGTGTAACCATTCAAATGAAAGCTACTGAGCAGTACTTTCCTGTGGTACTGTTTATTATGCTGTACAAGGTGGTTCTAACTTTTGAGTCTGTGGATGAAATCCTAAAGTGTGACCATTCAAATGAAAGCTACTGAGCAGTACTTTCCCGTGGTACTGTTTATTATGCTGTACAAGGTGGTTCTAACTTTTGAGTCTGTGGATGAAATCCTAAAGTGCGACCATTCAAATGAAAGCTGCTGAACAGAACGTTCCTGTGGTACTGTTTAATATGCTGTACAAGGTGGTCGTTTTTTTTAAAAGGGTCAAGTCAGTAAGTAAAAATAAAAGGGTCAACAAAAATACTCTTTGGAATGTATTATTTATCTTTATCCTTTCTTTTAAAAACAAAGAGAGCGAAATGTCTACGAAATTGTTCCTCGACCAATCAGATGGCATGCAACATCTTACAATTTTATGCATAATTAACAACATCTCGTATACTATCTCACATTAATTATCATTTTATTTCTCCAAAGAAAGAGCTAGAGAATGCATGACAGATAGCCCGGTTTTAAAATTGACTTCAGTTGTAGCCACTGAAAAACTGACAATTTATAGGCAATACGTGTAAAAACTATGAAATAACTCACATTCTGTGCATTTTAGCGATGCTTCTAGCTAGCTCCCTGGGGAGGGTAGATAGGGGGTATTGACGTCATCAAATCTATTCCGAGTCAAACTTGTGGGAACTAGCTAAGCTTTTAAAGAACATTGTCGTTTTTGTCGGTAGCGATTAAGAATACTGATGTTGAAACATACCATACTCAAGCCTGGGATTACTGTTTTTTTTTTCGTTCTTACACATTGCCGTAATAAAATATCGAGCTTTAAATTGAAAGCTCTTAATTCAAGAAGTAATCCTAATTCAGCGAATGCTAAATGGCCGAAAGCAGTGTCTTATTGTCTTCGCAATTGGCCAGGGACCTGCATGGATCCGATAGCAGGCATGGCGGCCGATTTGAAAGATTGTAAAGTTTGGAGGGGAGTAAGTTCCACGTTCTGACTGTTCTGACTGCTCTTGACTGAGAGAATCTTGAAACTCTCTGCGCAGGTCTACAAGCGCTAGTACAAACTCCGCAGATTGTGAAATGACTGACATGAGTATTCATGGTGAGACTCTAAAGACCACAAATGGTAGAGGGAGCGGTGGGGGGAGGTGGGGAGGTGCAACCCTTTATAAGCTATATCGGTATGTAAAGCCCAAACGGTTGTGACGTTTTAGACGTTTTGCCAAATATTGTTATAGAAGTCGACTATATATTCTAAGAGTGGTCATGTTTTGCTTTTAAGACTGGATAAGGTATATATTTTTGTCATTTTGGCTTGAAACAGGAGGGGGTGGGGTGGAGGTGGGGTGGAGGTGGGGGGGGGGGGGGGGGTTGGGGGGAAATGTAAGGGCTAGGTCTGAAAATGGGTAGGCAAATTCACATCTTTGACGTGTAATCTTTGAAGATCAGTTGCTGACTAATTAGTTTGTAAGACTGATAATACAACCGTAATCTTCACAAAGTGTGGACTGGAGACGTCACCCATAAAAGTTGAAATCGGTGAAGCAACTCATTATATCAGCATGATAAATCATTTTTATTTACATTCAATATTTCAAACAACGGATGTACTCAAAGCAATACTGTGTTTCTTGATTTCCAAGCACCCAAAGCTAAACTGACCCAAAACCTATATCAAACCTACAGTTTTTTTCTTCATTCAGTAACTCAATATAACCGCGCTCTCAAAATTACACACTATGCTTTTTTCTTTGTTCTTACATATGCGCCTCGCACCCCTCGATGGATAAGTGGGGGTTATATACGTCATAAGTTCTATTTTGGTCCAGGGACATCCGTCGAATCATAGGAAGGCTGAGCTTTCGGAACTCGTTCTTACTTGATTTGTTTGAGTCATTCAATCGAAGCTCGTCTGACCATTTTCTTTCCATATTGGACCCGTACGCTGAAGGCGAATTTTTCCGATGAAAGTGATAGCAAGAGAAGCATATACTCGATGTTCCAGCGCGAACTTTGAAAGGTTTCGTCGCAGTTGGAACGTTTGTGTCGCTATCATCAAGACGTTTTTCAAGGTTGTTTTCTTCAAGTTCACTTTCATTGTTCCTTTCTTTCAACTCTCCAATTCTATCTATTGGAAGTTCGTTTTCACTGTTTTTTCCTTTTAACTGTGCAACCGTATTCACTTTATGTTTTTTCGCACTGTTCCTTTCTTGTAACTGTCCAACTTCTTTAAACTCTTTTCCACTGCTCGTTTTCAATTGTCCAACTGTATTATCTTTGAGCTCTTTTCCACTGTTCCTTTTTTTCAACGGTCCCATTCCGTTATTTTCTAATTGGGCGCCTGAAGTATCTTCCTGCGACAAAAACTCTTGAAGTCGTCTTTGAGATTTTTCCATCTGGTTGACGTCTAGACTCGGTAGCTTAAAGCGTTGTAATTTCTTTTCTTTTCGTAACTCGATATTTCCACTCTCATTTTCATCGCAGTTAGCTTTTTTAACACGATTCTTTTTACTGTGGTCATACACTTCTTGGAGAAAACTATTGGCTTCGGCCTTCTCTTTGTAAAAGCTTTTCACTGCCCAGTCCGACTCGCTAGACAGCCCTTTGCTGGTTCTTGCAAGTGACAATGTTTCGCGATTGTTTTTGGCGATAGCGATTCTTGCCGCTGATGTAACAACCTTCCACTTCCTGGAATAGCTGTTTCTTCGTTCCATTTTTGAAGCTCCGTAAAATAATGAACTCCGACTAAATTGAAAGCACTTGGTTGGCCGAGAGAAGCACGCGGACCTCGAAGTCAATACTGATGGCTTAGTCATTAGGGCGAGACTCTAAATACAGTATGTTTAGCTCTAAAAGCTATAAATAGGTCCGGAATTAAACACGGCTTATTATGTAGCATGCTGAGAGGGAATACAAATACAACTGAATCATTTTATTGAAAGATTTTGTTTTTTGCCGGATAACAAAGGAAGAGCGTGTTGCTTTGTTCATGTCTGTTCATGCTCTTCTCGTGTTTTTTGGTTAGCTGAACTTTCTAGAACGGATCGTTATCCTTTTCACGAGCAAAACGCATTGCAAAGCCCGTAAACCAAGCAAAAAGGGGAAAACGTACTGTACGAAAACAGGGGGAAAAAATTCTAGCTCCGATAAGACAGATCTGAATGAATACAGGGAGAATATATTAATGGACTCGTTATTCAGTATAAAGTTAAGATTAATTTGTTATCCGACAGATGAACTGTAGCACGAAATAAAACAAAGGATCAAGAAAAAACAATGCAATCAAACAATGAAATATCGGGGTTTGATGATGTATGTATGTATGTTTTATGTATGTATGTATGTATGAATTAAAGATCACGATAAAAATAACTAAAAAACATACTGAGCGAAGCTTCAAGCACTTTGTTCTAAAGTCATTTATGTTGTACAGCTCACCCGCGTCATATGGACTCATACTGTGTACATTCATTATTTTTTATTGAAATTTATAAAAGTGGTAGACTTGACTTTAACAAGTTCATTTAAGGACCAAATGCCTCAAATTTATCCACATTTACTCATTGCCAAAGACGTATGGAGCTGAAGTTGAACTTTCAAAAAATTGATGTCTGAGGTGACAATTTTCACACCTCAGGTGACAAACCTCATTTGAACTGCGGGTTAAAAGATCTTCGTTTTGCAGCTTTTAAATCCTTTAAAGCTAAATAGCCACTTAAGTAAAGGAAATTTCACTGAGCTGTGCAGTTGGCAAAGCCGACAACCAAAATCATTTAGTTTTAGACATGTTCTACGTATTTGTATCAAAGGAAATTTTAAAATAATGGTCCAGTTCTGTAAACAGCACTGAAGCTATTATCTGATTATGTATATGTGATTTTAGCGCTGAATGGATGGAAATGGATTGCAATTTGAAAAGTTTAGACTAAATTTTTCAATTTCTTTCTCCGTGTCTTTGAAAAATCGATAATTTTTTTTGCATAATTGAAGGTACTTATGATCACTTATCAATAATTTCAGCAGGCAGAATTTTGACCAAAAAGCAGTCAAATGCTCGTGACGTACGGCTCTTTAAATATTCTCGTCTTTGAAACTATTTTACCTTTCAACCTTGTTATTAAATATTACTTAAACATAAGATAACGCTGTCATTTCTGTTCAGAAACATTCAAATCAGACGTTCTCAGGCGTCGGTCTCCTGTGTCCAATTTTAATTTATTGTTATTTTATAGAACGAAAGCCCTTGTTTTTCTGTGGGGTAATCCGAGATCTTCAAAAGAAAGTTACGTCATTAGCGACTGCGGGGGTATCTAGAAAATTCCGGCTGAACTTTAGGACGAGCATGAGCATCCAAGAAGCAAACAACTTCACAACATAAAGTTTCCGCATGAAAGAGTGAGTCTGGTGCATGCATTTCTGGCATCAAAACGTTGAAACGTGAACAAGATATTTCCTCCCAGAGTCAATTATGGAGACATGCAGTGTAGTTCTAACTTTTAAGTCTAAGGGCGAAATCCTGTGGTGTGACCATTCAAATGAAACCTCTTCGGCAGTACTTTTTCATGGCAGCATTAGTTTTTCAATATTTTACAAAATGAAAATTGGGATTTTTCTTGAATTTTGTTCCTTAGCACTCTTGGGAGTTAAAGGGTTCAAGCCATGTTAAGTGGCGAAAAAAAAAAACATTCAGGTAGAGTCCCCCCCTTAAATCGAACACACCCTTAGCATCCTTTGCACGCAACTTTTTGGGCCGAGTAAAAGGCTAGTCGAGAGACTGGTAAAGAAGACAAAAATACGACTCACTCGGGTGGGCTGCGGGAAGAGAAGAAAAAAACTCCGCTTTTCACTCACCTCGATTCCCCACCCCTCCGTTCTTATTATTTATGTCCTTTTGCCCCAGAACCCAGAGTTGCGGCTAAACTGATTGATTTTCAAATTTTACTGATACACTTGATAAGGATAAGGAAAAATAACGTTACAATAATTGCATAGTGTTAAGAAAACAATCTTTTATTCCGTGGAGTAAATCAGAAGAATATTTTTTTTGCTCGAGTCATTAATTACTGTCGAATTAATGTTATACTGATCGTGGAAAAGTTGGCATTTTTTAGTTGTTTTGAAAGATACATTTTAAAAGTTCGAGAACCTTGATGAGTAAAGGAATAGGATTTTAATATACCAAGAAGTTCGTTTTCCTTTAATCAGAAATGACAAAAGAGAATTGCTATCTACGTATGGAAAAAGGAATTTTTTGGAGCAAATTTAGGTGTTTTTTTAGTTTATCTTAATATATATTAGATTCGTAGGCAAAAGCTGTGCAAACAGACTACAAAAACACTGTATTCCACATTCGAATTTATTTACATTTTATCTACGGAAGTGATGCCAAGTGTTTATTTTTCGTTCAAGCCGCCACAACGGGAAAACCTTGAAATGGTTACTCTTCTAATCTTTGAATTCTCTGGATCAAGTACACAAAAAGCATGGACGTGGAAGCGAAGGAATAGCACTCAAACGTCAGCTTTTTTAATCACTTTTTACGGTGGCTCATTTACCTTATCAATAGTAAGTTGATAAAACTAAATTTTCATGTTTCATTCCCCTACCGACGCAGCACCACAGTTTGTTTAGAAACTAACCACTTAATTCATTTACCGCGGGATAGCCGCAAAACTGTAAACTATTTACATTTGTTTTAGACAGTAACGTGCTCAGCGCTAGGTAAACTTATTGTCGATACTTAATAGTTAAAACCGCTCTAAATGCGCGCTCTAATGACGCAAAAAATTATAGTTATGGTTAACGCCGGGATTAAAAACAGGGTGGAGGAACTTTTAAAGCCCTGTTGGTAACCGTTAGAAAAGGAGCGGCAGGGATTGACGGGTGACATGTAATAATCTAACGCATGCGCAGTCGTACCTCTTCTCGTATTGCAATTTGAAGGTCAACACGTGATTTCAGGTTCGGAAGTACTTCTTCCTACCCCCATCCCCACGGGTGTACGACTCTACTAATTCTGAATGCGAAAGAAGAATCATTTACAATCAGACTGTGGTGCTTCACAAGTAGGTCGAAACTGAGTTTGTTCCGGCAAAGTATACACTGCAAAATCAAACTTGACGGCGAGGCAACCATAGAGACCATTACGTCACGCGCGTTTTTTTTTTTTGAGTTTTATACAATAACTGATAATGATCTACATCTATAATTGTAATTCACAAAGGTTTCCCATACACGTGAATTGAGATAATGATAATGATCATGATAATGATAATGCGCGCGCTCTAATTGGTCAATGGCTTGACTATTATACTAGTAAACCACATGGTAAATGTAGCTTTTATATAAAAGCAATACAGTCAACTCTCTCTAATAATAGCTATCGACTATTATACTAGTAAACCACATGGGAAATGTAGCTTTTATATAAAAGCAATACAGTCAACTCTCTCTAAGACGGACACCGTTAGAGAGGTATCATGCTTATGGAGAGTCGAGGTAACGTGACACCAGTAATTCTGAGATAATCAAGCTAAATTGACCGTTGATACCCATGCAAGAGCACCCCAGGTTGCTAGTGGACTAACTTGGTGTCCGTCTATTAATTATTAACTACAAATTCTAATTTTAAAACTCCACTAAATCTTCAATATTTCTTATAATTTCTCTTAATTATACCAATCCTTTGAGAAAAACTATTTCCTCCCAAACATACCCGAAAATCACCCAAAAATTTACAAAAACACCCCGCAACATAGATTCATGGGATGAGCATAGAGTTTTTGGATTGCTTGAAACGTGAAAGAGATATTTCCATTAAAGCCATGTCAAGTGGCGGAAAAATGGCGTTTAGGTTAAGTCCCGCCTTAAGCAAGCTTAAGCAAAACCTACAAACTGGAACAACAATAATATTAGAAAAGTGGACTCGTTTTTTCATGTTCAGCACCTACATTTCCGCTTTGAGGTATTTTTCACTAGAAAAGCACTTCTCAAATGTCCGTTGACAGTTTTAAATTGTCCGTTGTCCGTCTTAGAGAGGTGTCCGTCTTATAGAGAGTTTTGTTACAGTAAAATGACTGAAAAACAGCAGGGACCAACACCAGATGTCCGTCTTATAGAGGTGTCCGTCTTATAGAGGTGTCCGTCTTATAGAGGCAAGGGCGTAGCCAGCTTTTAGAAGAGTTGTAGGCCTGGCCATCGGGCCGCTTTTAGGGGGTGTTCGGGGGGCATATCCCCGGAAATTTTTTCGATATTGGCCCTTGAAAATGCTTTATCCTTCACTTTCTGGTGATTTTATGTGTATCTTGACAGCACCGAAATCCTAATATTTGATAAAAGAGAATGGATTTGAATTTTTTATTTCCAATTCTTAAAAATTGTAACACAAGTGGGCTGAAAAATTTGTAAGCCCGCACCTACGGGCCTATAGGCTGGCTACGCCACTGAGAGGAGTCCGTTCAGAGAAAGTTGACTGTATACCACACATTTATATGGTTTAGCAGTGCAATGTACCTTTGGGATGTTGGAATAACACTCGAAAATGTGTTCTTCCAACATCATGCGTGGTTTATTAAACCGATAAACCACAGAAATATGTGGTATATTGCTTAAATAATGTACATAGCCTACGTCACCAGTAGTATGAGCGCGCGCAAGTAATGAGACATTTTATAAAGGAAATTGTAAACGTTAATAAAGCGCTTGGGAATTTAGAAAAACGCTCGAGAATTGCGAAAAGCACTGAACACTTCTCTCGTTTTTTTTTAAATTCCCGCAAGCTTATATACCTCAACAATGCACTCGTCCGCGTTTCAGGCGTATACTGTTACCTTAATAAAATAGCCTTCATAATAATCAATTAATCGGTATTCTTATATCATTATTCTCAAGTTGTAAAGTATCTTTCACAGTCGTGACGCATCAAGTGAAATCACTTCGTTCAGTCGAACTTGCTGGCTTTCCTCAATCAGGAAATTCACGTCACGTGACTTGGAAATATCTGCATGGTTTCCACTGGGCTGTGCGCATGACTTGAAACAAGAAAACGCTATCCGCTGCAACACTTGCCTGTAGCTTGCATCACATAAAGGAAGCATCGGAGAGATCGAAAATTGGATAAAAATCAGCCACTGAATGAACACGGTCAATTCTTGAGGATAGTGAACCGAAAACAGCTGTAACGCAACTGTAACATAAAGAGGCAGCCAGCACAACAGAGTCACACAACACCTCAGCGAGAGTAGACGTGACAGGGAGCGCCGTTGCTGGGGAGCTTGGAACTGAGGAAGGCATCGCGGGGCCTCGAAAATCTTCTTTCTCTTCGGATATCTGTAAGGGACTCGCGAGGAAATGACAAACGGTTTCTGAGGGATACAGTGTTGGGGGCTACCTGAAACCACGATATTAGGTAACGTAGGTTGAGGCGCTTCCGGTTCTGAGCTCCAGTCACTTCCGCTTTCGGTTGGCTGAACATTTGTCCATTCACTTTGGCGCGCAATAATCCCCATTAGCACATTTAAAGATCCTTCCAGTAGCACAGATTTCTGGGAACCCTTTCTTGTTGCCATGGGACTGTTGCATGCAGATGACAAAACGGATCGCCTGGTTATAAAGGAGCTGTTGCGCGAACAGAAACGTCCATATTGGTCTGACGAAGCCGTAGTTGTCATCTCGGGGTCGTTGATCTTTGTTTCCAACATATGTCGCTCCCAAAAGAGTTGCATCGGGTAAAATTGACGCTTCTTTAACGCTTTGATGGCAAGAAAGGTGGTAATCAAAATGACAATGAGCGAAAATGCCAGATAGCAGACAGAATAGTTTGAGTGGGTTAGAATATGATGAGGTGGAGTACAGGAGTGTACGAAAAAAAGGCCATTGTAAGTACTCCATCCCAGAAGGGGAACTATGCCCAACAGCATCCCCGTTAAAACACACACAGCAAGAAAAGCGAATTCTTTTCTCATGGCACGACGTTTTTCACCTCGACAGTTGTAATGTTTCACTTTTTGACAAAACACAGCGAGAGAGAAAAGAACCAAAAAAGAAGTGATTTGCAGCCAGGAGCTAAAAAAGCTTAGGCTGTGACAGAGGAACTTTTTATGTTCCAACCATGATGGGCCTACAATAATAATCATGAGCGTGACCCCAGGACCAAGCAGTGTAGCTGTGAAGTCGAGTGCAGCCAACATTGATACGTGAGGACGTCTTAGGTTAGTACGATAGGAAATAAAAGGCATGGCAAGGTTACCACACAAACCCAGTAACACCAACACAATGGCGAGTAGAAGCTGAAGAGTACTGGGTACCTCAAACATCGTTACCTAGGGAACAAGTCACGTGGTGTGTTGTAGATTACCTCAGTTGAATGCGGATATATTCTAGGAAATAAAAACACAGAATGAGACTGTAGAAAACCTGAAGGTCATGTTCAAAGCATATTCGATACAAATAGCATTAGAAAGGAAGAAAGCTTTCGTTTTTGCTGTTATACGCTATTATGTTACCGTGGAATTTGCGTTTAGCGAAGTCTGTTTTCGTGGGCATGCAGTGTCTCCTAATTGAAATCAAAGGCTCCTATGAACCAACTCGTGAACACGAAATAAAAGATATAAAAGAACTCTGAATAAAAGATTCTGCACATCTTCGGACCCTCCCCTCTCTCCCTCGCATTTTGCTCCACCGACCCCCACCTCCTGCGTCTAACTCCTCACCCTCCCCACCCTACAACACCTCCCTCCCCATGTGTAAGGCAGGTGACCATCGGTTCACAGCCGATCGAACGATCGAGTGAAATTTCTACCCAAAACTCGTTGAACGCTTCGCATATTCCCGAGCTAAAAGGGATTACTTAAGAAACTATTTAACTATTTAAAAGCAAATAAGTTCATAAAGCTGAATACTTGAGACACGGTCCAGGGATGGAGGGATTTTTCTAGTCTTTTGCCTCCCTGTTGTTTGTTTGTTTGTTTTTTTCGCTTTTTTTTTTCGTTATTTATACTACTACTACTACTATCCGACATGGCCCCGGTTGAATAAGAATTGATTGTAGTATCACTTTGAAAAGCCAAGTCATATTTGTATCAAAGGAAATTTAAAAATAATGTTCCAGTTTTGTTAAAATTTACTATAAAAGTGCACTGAAACTATTAATGTGTGATTTTAGCGGCGGATCGCCAGGATGGAAATGGATTGTAACTTAAAAGGCTTACGCTAAATTTGTTTCCCTGTTACCCATCTCAACTTGTCTTAGGGTTGTGTAATGGAACAGGTTCGTTATAACGGACTATCAAAACATTTTCTTTCTTTTAATCTTTTGATTGATTTCTTTGTGTGTGTTGCTAACATGAGCCTGCTTTCGGCTTTCAAGCGTCACATCCACATTAAAAATGTAACCATTATATTGCACAATGTAGTAAGGAACGCTTGATTTTCATTTTGAATAAGTACTGATTATAAACACGTGCTGTCATCTCAATGTCGCTAACTCGGGCGAAACAACATGCGACGGAATCAAATTTAAGCTAAGCTCGTTGTACCTCAGACTTGTAGAGGACGAAAAAAACAAGATCCAAGTCAAATCAGAAAATAGACCTACCTTAATCGCCCCTCAACTTGTAGCTACACAAATATTACTTCACAAAATAGTATCTTTTGGTACTATACTCTATAAATTTGTCCGTGTTAGTATGTATTCAAGTTATTTTACTCAGTGCCTTTATTTTCTAAGTTGGAAAAAATGAATTCAACACACAGATGTATTGTTCAGTGATAGTAACTTCAACTAAAACGCCTTATAAATGCACAGATTATTTTAAAACAATAGAATAATGCTATATTTTCAGCCTAACTGGTTGTTAAACATTTATCCGATCGATAAAACTCTTAGAGACTTTTAAATGCACAGGTTATTTTAAAACAATAAAATTATGCTATCTTTTCAGCCACCGGCAGCTAACTATTTATTGTAATCGATCGATAAAACTCTTACAGCTTTTTAAATGCACATGTTATTTTGAAATAATAATATAATACTATCTTTTCAGCTACTGCCTTGCTAAACATTTAGCCTTTTGAATACACAGTTTATTTTAAAACAATAAAATAATGCCATCTTATCAGCCTGACTGGTTGCTAAACATTTATTCTAATCCGATCGATAAAACTCTTAGAGATTGTTAGTTCATCAAGATCAACTATCGCCCAATTTGATGATTTAATGGTTTTCGTCCTAATTCCTCCGTGCATGCTTGAGGAATATCCAGACATTCCAAGGATAAATTATATATTTCTTTGTTAACTATTATTGATGCTAAAACACCCAGCCGGCAAAATAATGCAGAAACGTGGACGCTTATTTGAGTATTATGATCACACAGGTTTCGTCATGGTCATTTTTACGTTTTAGATCAGATCTTTGCTAAACGTAGACTAAGCAAGAAACAGTCTTGCGAAAACCAAACTTAAAATATTAAGTGAATTCTTAAAAGAATAAGAAATTATGACCAGTTTTTAGCGATTTTGCCGCGGGGACACAAAAGAATTAAGAACTTGAAATATTGACCCATTTTTTTCAAGTTCCGATCCATCCCCCATCCTGACCATTCGTTGCCAGCTAGTTTCAGTGCACAGTAACTTTTAACAAAACTATACGTACTGGATCATTTTTGCTCGCCATCATCGATGCAAATATGTCTTTCAGTGGGTTTTTTAAACAATACTAAAAAATAAGTGACATAATTAATTTCTTAAATTTAAAGTGGAGTCAAAAATTAAAGCTAAGTTCAGTTCTGTTTCATGTCGATAAGAAACATCCACGAAAAGCTTTTCATTAATAAAAAATGAAAATTAGCAGCAGAGAATATAAGGGCAAAAAGCGCCCCAAAAACATGCTAAAGGGGAATAACTCTAAAATCGGTTAAGTGTATAAAATAAGGAATTAGAAGTTCACGGTGTTCATTTAAAAAATATATCCTACTTTATACTGAATGATTCAGTATAGCAGTTTTGTTTTGTATTTTCAGATACCGAATCAAAAGTAGTTTTATTATATTAAATATCGATAAAATACTAGAATTTCTCTATTTTGTTATGTCACCTCTTCACCGCTTACAGTGAAGAAACTAATTTTATCTTTCACATGTGAAGATATCGATACAAGAAAATTTTGCACTGTTATATTTTGTACTATAATATTAATCCGATTTGAAATGTTATTTACTCCAAATTTGACTATTTTCAATTAGATTTGAAGATTTAAAGAAGAAGAAATGCCAGTTTTTAGATCAGTGCATTAACTAAAAACTGATTAAAATACTGCGATTAAATCGAAGCGGTAAAAATTGTCTTCATTCTTGATATTCCATCGATATCTATTTAATAAACAAAATATTACATGCATGTCCGATTGTAGATATGAATTTTATCCTCTCGTGTTGATAATATCTCTCACTCATTCGCTTCGCTCACTCGTGTTGCGGTATTACAAATTTTTGAAGCTGTTTCAAAATTTCGCAACGTGTAGGCAACGCGAAAATTGCGCTAAAAATGGTCCGCGCGCCCACGTTATCAGGCGTCACCTTTTCGCGAAACAATAATGCGTTAAAATTCGTCTTTGCAAATCGTCACGTGTAACATCGGCTTTAACCGGAACGACATGATAACTGAGGACAAAAAATGTGAGTATGCCGAGCGTGTACCATTTGAGGGGGGTACTCAACGAGGAATGTTTAGGAAAACGTTTGGAATATAATGGCGTTGTACTGTTTTTCTACATCATTTTAATACATCTAAGGAAACTATGAGTCAGTTAATACAGTACGTTTAAGCTTTTCCGTTCTTTCAACTAAATATTTCAGCGGCAGAAGATTGAAGGGAAAGAAATCTTATGCCCCGAATTTTTAGCTGCCTTCGCCTATCCAAAAATTATAGTTGACCTTACTTCGTATCCAAAACGACAGTGTTGTCTCTCCGAAAACAAAAGACGTTAAATTTCCCGATGTTACCGGCGAAAGTTTAAGGCGACATTTTACTTAACCCTTTAACTCCCAAGAGTGCCAAACATCAAAATTAAAGAAAAATACTAAATTTCGTTTTGTTAAATATTGAAAAACAAATGGTACCATGTTAAAGTACTGCTGAAGAGGTTTCATTTGAATGGTCACACCATAGGATTTCGTTCACAGACTCAAAAGTTAGAACTACACTACATGTCTCCATAATTGACTCTGGGAGTGAAAGGGTTAAGAAAACTCAAGTCTGTAATCGAATTTATTACGAATTTTGAGGATGACGGGGGCATTCCGAACAGCTTTACACCGAAATGGTTCATTGAGTGTGCTCCTGACCATTTAATCAAGTCAAAATTTTGCTGGACATACTAAGAAACGAGATTAGTGCGCCCACGCATTAACACCAATTTCTATATTTTGTGTCCCCTCCTCTGGAATTTTGGTACTGCAACTACTATTATAAGCCCGGAACACACTTTATCGCGTAACCATCATTTCATGGCCATTCTTACATCGAAATTAAGGAGGGATGCGTAAATTTTGAGGCACGATGTTGGTATTTTCCGTCGGCTTTAAAATGTGTGCTGTGCCTGTAATTTTGGATCCACTAGTACTTACCAAGAGAACATAAAGCTTTATGTTCTCTTGTACTTACTAAATACTCAAAGATAAATTACAATTTAAAGCGCTGATTTATTGACGGAACACGTTCACCTACTTTCGTAATATGCCTCTTGCAACAAGGAGCGAATGAAGACAAATTTCTTGTAACCACCTTTAGTATCTTCTTGACTGACAAAGAACCTAGCTTACATATGCAACTCACCTTGTACGGTATTATGTTCAGTTCTTTTCACTGTTGTTAAGATTAACGCCAAAGAGTCGGTCGCAGTGTAAAGGCCAAGATTTCTCTGCCAAAAAATCTGAAATGGTGATATCCTTATGTCGTTTTCTCTTGGAAAATTAAATAATTAACTCGCTAATAACCAAGTGCAGGAAAATCACCGTATGTATTGTTGTGCTAATAACTTGCATTAGTTGCCATGGAATCAATCGCCTATTTTCACTTTGGCGTTATTAACTACGTAAAGCTACCAAATTCTTCAGTTTTTTGTTTACTCCTGTTAATTAGGGCTATTGTTATTCTCCACTGTAATTACAAAATTTAAATAAGAAATCTTTACTAATTTATACGCCAATTAGCCATTGTTTGTCGGTGCGGTCGCATATCACGACTGCATTATTTGCTTTGACTCTCTAAAAACTTGATTTCGAATAAGTTTTGGAGTAAATATATTAAAAATAACTAAGACAGTAAATATTAGCCAGCTCCCCAGGAAACTTTTTGGACGCGAAAAATGGAGACAAGTTAAGTACCAGGTGAGGAACTGGTAAAGAAGACAAAAATGCGACTGACTAGGGAGGGGAGCGGGTCAGGCAACTCCGTTTCCAGCTCGTCTCGGTTCCCCACCCCTCCCCACCTACTCGTTTTTTGTCCTTTTGCTCCAGACCCCGGAGTTGCCTTCCAAGTAGGCTATTAAGTAAATATTATTTTTATCTGTGAAATAAAGAAGTTACTACATGTGCTACGTGATCAGTGATTGGTTGAAAATCACTTATATAACTCAAATGAACCATAACTAGAAATTACAGATTTTATTCATTAGAAAACTTCAGTTCGTTCCTAGTTCCAATTAAATAGAAGAAAGCTTTCTTCTATGTGTTTCTAAATGGTATATGTAACAATAGGCTCATAAAGCAGGTATCAGTACTAGTATATTTCCTTTAGAGCGATTTCACATGACTGCTCATGAGTGTCCTCTAAAACCAAAGTAATCACTGTGACCAATCACAACAGTCACAGACAATCCAATGAACCAATCAGAACGCCAAGCAATTACATGTCGCCGGCGCCAAGCGCGGGAAAACGCGTGCGAGCAGGTCACGATTGGTTTTGGTTTTACTTCTGATTGGTCGAGAAAGTGTCGCGCGAGATTTTTTAGCCAATGACAAAGCGTAGCAATGAAAAACCAAAGCAATCGCGAAATTACTTTTGATACTCAATAATAAAAACAGCTCTATCTCTCTAAACACAGTCACTGTACAATCCATCCATGCTACAAGTAATCTAATATACAGCATGTATGCACAATTAAAACTTTCTAATGTTTCTTACCTTTCTGTGAAAAGTTCTTTTCATTTCTGTGGACTGAAATTCTTTTCATTTGATTTTATGCATGTGTCGTTTTTCACAGGTTGGACAGATCTCTTTTTTGATTTACCCTAACAGCTGCTTATCTAATGTAACGCAACACCACTCAAGAGTCACGCTAAGTTTGCTTATAACTTACATTCACGATTTAATAGAGGTTAGAATCCAAGGTTAAACGGACAGTGTCCCCCCCCCGGGGGGGGGGGGGGGGGGGAGGTACTCCCATATATAAGCTATACGGGTATGTGCCGCTGGATGAGGTCGGGTTTTTGACCTTCTAGGTCTGAGATGGGGTCTCAGTTTCGCTCACTAAGTCTGAGATGGGGTATACTTTTTCCGTTCAATTTTCGAATTAAGTGTTTTGTTATTTTTTTCCGGTACGTTTTTCATCTGGAACCGTGCCTGTGAAAGTTTCACTCGATTCAATGAGCGTGTATGGATTTGACGCCTAATTCTGTCAATTTGTGTAAACAACCCCCCCTCTTTTTGTATAAAGAGCCTTTTACCAAATTTAACTGTTTGGTCTGAGATGGGGTGGTGAAAATAGAAATTTTAAGTCTGAGATGGGTTAGGGGTTCTTAGGTCCCAGCGAAACACCCCCACCTAAAACATTGCGGAGTACCCCCCCCCCCCCCTCCCCCCCTGAGTGTCCCACCCAAATAACGAAATTTGGCTTCCTTAATTTCCATGTTATATCGCCAAATGCCACCAAATATACAACTAAATTGAATATAAAGATTCTATAGAGGAAAACATAAGCAGTAGTTTGGAGATGACGTGCAAGGCCCGGTTGTTCGAAAGCCGATAAACGCTAATCCTGGATTAAAAGTTAACCGAGGATTTCATTTCTCTGTTTAAAAATGTTTTCAAAAGTTCATTTGTAGCTAGTAGTGAAAACAAGTTAAAGTCGAAAGTGAAGGGCAGAAAACTTTGGAAAATTTTCAATTGATGAGTTTTTGGATTCAAAATTGACGCTAATCCTGGATTAGCCTAATCGTGCTATGACAACCTGGCCCAGGATTGCAAGGATGGAAGTGGATTACAGTTCATTAAATTTGATTTCGTAACAGGCGGTCAAGAAATCAAAATTGCCCTTCTTGTGGAATTTGACTTTTTTAGTCATTATTTTGTCTTTTTAGATAATATTCCTTTGCTTTCATCATTTTTGGGGATATAAGATAACAAAGCAAGCTTAAGGTGGCTCCCAACAGTTTCCAGCACTTTCCAAGACTTAGATTTTGATGGGTCATTATAACCACTCTTTATCAGTTGATGCTAAAATCATGATATCAAACGAATGCCCAATGATTGGTGAGCACATTGTTATCATTTTTGTGACACAATTTGTTACCGTAGCAACAGTATAACGTGCTGAAAACACCCTTAATTTTAGCTTTAAGTGTTAATAACTCAAAAATGACTTGGTGAACCCCATTTTTTATTGTCGAATTTTGATCAGCAGAATAAGATGCAACTTTTGGCAAAGTTTAAAAAAAATTTTGTACATGGGGTTCAGAGCCACCTTAACTTTTCGAAAATTTAAGGTGGCTCTGAACCCCATATAGCTATTGGCTAGTCTTCCAAATGAAGTATACATGATCTTATTGCTGTCTTTCGAGAGTTTTGTTTCGCGATACAAGGCATGATATACACATACACGTAGCTTAGGCTTTCTGCTTTACGGAGAAGTCTCATTTTGCAGTCTTGTCTCGTTACCATGGCAACCACTGATTGAGTTTTGGGCTTGTTATTCAAGACTAGCAATCTTCTCAACGGCTTTTCTCGGTGTTTACACAGTAAATATTCACGACTTTTGGCGAAACAGTATAAACATTCAGTATGTCTCATATGACAAAGCCATAAAACAATCGGTACATAATTTTCGGCAATTTACTCACTTTTCGTTTTTTTACGTTTATTGGGTTTGTGTGTGTACAAAAATTGTTGTCTTATCTTTATGATCGCGAACCAAGAAAATCCTACCGATTTGCTAATTTTTGTGAAAATTTACCGTGTGGAACGCGCGCAATTAACGTTTTAGCTGCCGTAAAAACCTCTTTATTTTCGTGACGTCATCAAAATAAACAAACACGCGCTCGCGCCATTTTCGTGCCCATGGTTCGCGCGCCAAAAAAACTATATGGAGCCACCTTAATCAAGCTCACGGCCATAATCATGAAAACACGATATATTAGCCAGGACACTATTCCTTTAGGGAATAAAGTATTGTCTAACTCGAGGTGCAAGTAACAGGCAGGTCATAAATGACACTACGATACTCGTAAACAGCACAATAATGAACATTCTGTCCAGAACCATGGCGGCCTTTTGCCACTGCTGTGTGTTCGCATTCTTTATGCTTTCAGTCTCAAAAGAAAGCACGAGTTGGTCAAAAAGATTCACGCCTTGATCACCTACAATAAAGCAAACACAATACTCACATAGGTTGTGCGTTGGGAATTCAAATTACTTTGACTGCCACACTGACTGACTAACTGAATACCGTAACTGACTGAAGAAGAGATATCACTGATTGACTGGCTAACTAATTGACCGACAGACTAACTGACTGGCTGACAGCCTGACTGACTCACTGATTGACTGACTGACTGACTAACTGACTGGCTGACCGACTAAGTGACTGACTGGCTGACCGACTAAGTGACTGACTGACTGTCTGGCTGGCTGACCGACTGACTGACTGACTGACTGACTGACTGGCTGGCTGGCTGGCTGACTAACTGACTGACTGGCTAGCTGACCGACTGACTGACTGCATGAATGAATGAATGAATAAATAAACGAATGAATGAATGAGCGAGCGAATAAATAAATGAATGAATGAATGACTAGCTGACTGCTGGCTGACTGTCCGACTGACTGACTGACAGACTGTATGTCTGACAGACTGACTAACTGACTGACTGACCGACTAACTAAATGACTGACTGACAGACGGATGGACGGACTGACTGACTTACTGGCTGACTGACTGACCGACTGACTGCCTTACTGAATGACTGACTGGCTGTCTGACTGAGTGACTGACTGACTAACTAACTGACTGTCGTGCTAAATGGCTATGACTGACGGTCAATAAGACAGACTGGCCGAGTTAAAGACGGCGTTGGAGTCACGATAAAAACGTTATAATACCTGCATTCGAATCTTTTTTGTTCGCCTCGGAATCCATCCCAGTCGACATACTTATCTCTTCATGTACGCCACCTGAATCGTCTTCACGTCGTTCACCATCTTCCTCGTTTCCTTTTCCCGGCGAGTTGTCACATGGTGAATTGGAAAACCAAGACGATCCCGCAGCACACACCAGAGTATGCTCTGTTTTGTTATCCGCTGATCCACTGCGTTTTCTGGAAGACCTTCTTCGTTTTGAGCTTCTTATCCGTCCATTTTCCTGAGAAATATCGTCGGTGTTGCCTGCATTCACACTATTTTCAGCTGCGAGTGAATAGTAAACAGTGGTCAAAATATTTTCTTCGCGTCCTTCGTCGTTCATTTCAATGGTAGAAATGCTACTTCCAAGTTCCAGGATTGACCTTCTTTCAGCCAGTGCGAGGTTCCCCTCCTGATCTTCAGAGCTCACTGTCGAGGTCCGGGGAGGGAATTTGTGGTTGGTAGCGGTTATAATCTCGGGAAGGTCTCGACTCGAAGTGGCGCCCTGTTCATCATCGCTTTGTTTTTCGTCGACTACCTTCTCTTGTTCCTCATTTTCAAACTCATCTAGATGGAAATCTGTTAAAAATGAAGACAGACCTTACAATTTTCCATTTTATGGTTACTCTTTAGCTCTGAGTCAACAAAAAATGACTTGATATATTTTTAACAATATCAGAGACGCTAAAAATACGCGTGAGGCTGTTGTTGTTGTTGCGTTGTATCTGAGACATAGTTATGAGCGGTTGGTTTTGAATCGTTGTTATCCCAGTTTATCTGTAGACGCAAAGTTTCAGTTCCGGCATACGAGTTTCCTCTTCCGGGTAATTAGTTGTTCCCCCAAATTCTGGGGTCTATGTTTCATTGTCAAGGCGGTGAGTCTGGGGAAGACTAATTTTACAAGTCGAACTGCCAGGGTCTCCACCGCGGTCAAACGTCCGAGGCGTTTTTCGTTTTATTTAGTGGGATTTTATTTAATATTAAATGGAAATATGGGCAAGGATGTGTAAAAAAATTAGTTGACGTTACTGCCTTTTAATTTTTCTCAAAATGATGAGCTTTTTTCCGTTGAAAACTGACCAAAACTCTTTGCAAATGGCGCCGACAATTCTGCAGTTCACAGTTTTTAAAGGCTTAGAACTTTTTTGGTAAACTGTCAAAACATTTGGTAAATTGACAGTGTATTAGCAATATATTACATTTTAAACAGTGAAAATGACAACCTTAACTTTTAAATACTTTGCTTAACTTTTGCAAATTTCTCTCGTTTGACCGCGGTTAAGCCAGGGTCAAACGTTCAGTACTGTACTTGTGACTTTTAAATCTGTGGGTAAATTTTAGTTTTATTACGTCACTATACAAGATGATATTTTAAAGTGTCACAATTCAAAAGATTGCTATTGAGCAGTACTTTCCTGTGATACTGTGATACAAGGTGGTTCTAACTTTTGAGTCTGTGGATGAAATCCTAAAGTGTGACCATTCAAATGAAAGCTATTGAGCAGTACTTTCCTGTGGTACTGTTTATTATGCTGTACAAGGTGGGTCTAACGTTTGAGTCTGTGGATGAAATCCTAAAGTGTGACCATTCAAATGAAAGCTACTGAGCAGAACTTTCCTGTGGTACTGTTTATTATGCTGTACAAGGTGGGTCTAACTTTTGAGTCTGTGGATGAAATCCTAAAGTGTGACCATTCAAATGAAAGCTACTGAGCAGAACTTTCCTGTGGTACTGTTTATTATGCTGTACAAGGTGGGTCTAACGTTTGAGTCTGTGGATGAAATCCTAAAGTGTGACCATTCAAATGAAAGCTACTGAGCAGTACTTTCCTGTGGTACTGTTTATTATGCTGTACAAAGTGGGTCTAACGTTTGAGTCAGTGGATGAAATCCTAAAGTGTGACCATTTAAATGAAAGCTATAGAGTAGTACTTTCATGTGATGCTGTTTATTATGCTGTATAAGGTAGGTCTAACTTATGAGTCAGTGGATAAAAGCTATTTTGCAGTACTAAATTTATTGGCTGTGATAACGCTTCTTTTTAATAATTTGCAAACTGACATTAATTTCTAAATCCAAGCATGGGTGCTGTTGAGAAGAAAGGAGCACCTGTTTCTGTCGGATTGACTTTTGATCTTGATCGATTCATTGGTGGATTCGCGTTTGTACGTCTACAGGGATAACAACAGAGCACCGGCTTTAACCACCGAAGAATAAAATTCTGAAAAATATCAATTAAAATTAGAAAAGATCAGTACAACAAGGAACGTCTGCTACTAAGCAAAGTGCATCATCAGGTTGGCATTTATCTCTTATTTCATTAGCCCCCGACGAAGAATGCATAGGAGAACGGTTGAAATGGCGTCGTACTGTTTTTCTATATCATTTTCCTTTAGGGCCTGTTTACATGGAGGGAGGGTGACCCGTGTATCACGGTCACCCTCCCAGCCGGGCTAAAACATGGCCCGCCTTTACGTGGGCGGGCTATTAGGGCAGGCTATCATATAGGCGAGTTATCTTTTTTTGGCGGGCTTTTTACGATTTTCTATGTTCTTCTTCGATAGTGGAGGCTTTTCACGCTTGTATGGCGCCGCCATTTTCGCGGGTTTTCAAGTCAACAGAAATAGCCCGCCTAGGAGGGTGACCCTGGTAGGCGGGTGACCCTGTCTATCATGTAAACACTTCAGTGTGCTTTGTAAAGAAATGTATGAATAGTTGGCTCCCCCAGGGTACAAGAATTTGGTTTTATCGACTGAGGTAAATTAGCCACCGTAAAAAGATTCGAGAAAGCTGACGTTTCGAGCGCTAGCCCTTTGTCGGAGCGAATCAAGAGAATGTGGGTAGTGTGTGGTTTTATATAGTAAGCGGTGGAGCTACGCTATTGGTGGAAATTTGGTGACGTGAAAAACAAATGTAAATTAGTTGAATGAAAAGCGTTCGTTGATTCCGTGGGGTTTGAGAATGCCGATTTGTTTTTACGGCTTTCTGTGTTACTCTGGTGTAGGGAAAGGCCACAGATTTTCATGTGTTGTTTAGAATGGTCAGTAAGATTGAAATGACGCGCGACTGATTTGGATGCGTCTTTGTCATTTTTTTCAGCGTCTCGGAGATGTTCGCGAAAACGGTCGCCCAGTCTGCTCCCTGTTTCGCCAATGTATATCTTTTTGCAAAAAGTACATGTTATGCAGTAGATAACATTTACGGAGGTGCATGTGAAACGATCAGTGATTTTAATAGATCGTTTAGGTCCCGTTATTTTGTCCCCGTTGTGAATGAAAGGACAAGTGTTGCATCGTGTGCGTGCGCATTTAAAAGTTCCCTTTTAATCGTCAGATTTCAGTGCGCTCGTAACCAGAAAGTTGCCTATGTTTTTGTCACGTTTGAATGAAATTAGTGGGTGTTGTGAAAAAATTCTGCCAGTTTCGGGGTCGTTTTGGAGTAATTTAATTCCAGGGTAGCCCGGCCAGGAGGGTGATCCTGGTACCCGGGTCACCCGCCCTCCATGTAAACAGGCCCTTAAAGGAAACTATGCGAAAGCTAATACAGATCGATCTTTTCGGTTCTTTCAGCTGACTAATTCAGCGTCAGAAAATTTTAGGCAAATGAATCTTATCCCCCGAATTTACCAGCTGCTTTCTCCTCTCCGAAAATGCTAGCTGACCCTATTTCGTACCCATAATCCCAGCTGACCTTATTTCGTACCCATAATCCCAGCTGACCTTATTTCGTACCCAAAATCCTAGCCGACCTTATTTCGTACCCAAAATCCTAGCCGACCTTATTGCGTACCCATTATCCTAGCTGACCTTATTTCGTACCCATAATCCTAGCTGACCTTATTTCGTACCCATAATCCTAGCTGACCTTATTTCGTACCCATAATCCTAGCTGACCTTATTTCGTACCCATAATCCTAGCTGACCTTATTTCGTACCCATAATCCCAGCTGACCTTATTTAGTACTCATAATCCTAGCTGACCTTATTTAGTACCCATAATCCTAGCTGACCTTATTTCGTACCCATAATCCTAGCTGACCTTATTTCGTACCCATAATCCCAGCTGACCTTATTTCGTACCCATAATCCTAGCTGACCTTATTTCGTACCCATAATCCTAGCTGACCTTATTTCGTACCAATAATCCTAGCTGTCCTTATTTCGTACCCATAATCCTAGCTGACCTTATTTCGTACCCATAATTCTAGCTGACCTTATTTCGTACCCATAATCCCAGCTGACCTTATTTCGTACCCATAATCCTAGCTGACCTTATTTCGTACCCATAATCCTAGCTGACCTTATTTCGTACCCATAATCCTAGCTGTCCTTATTTCGTACCCATAATCCTAGCTGACCTTATTTCGTACCCATAATTCTAGCTGACCTTATTTCGTACCCATAATCCCAGCTGACCTTATTTCGTACCCATAATCCTAGCTGACCTTATTTCGTACCCATAATCCTAGCTGACCTTATTTCGTACCCATAATCCTAGCTGACCTTATTTCGTACCCATAATCCTAGCTGACCTTATTTCGTACCCATAATCCCAGCTGACCTTATTTCGTACCCATAATCCCAGCTGACCTTATTTAGTACTCATAATCCTAGCTGACCTTATTTAGTACCCATAATTCTAGCTGACCTTATTTCGTACCCATAATCCCAGCTGACCTTATTTAGTACCCATAATCCTAGCTGACCTTATTTCGTACCCATAATCCTAGCTGACCTTATTTCGTACCCATAATCCTAGCTGACCTTATTTCGTACCCATAATCCTAGCTGTCCTTATTTCGTACCCATAATCCTAGCTGACCTTATTTCGTACCCATAATTCTAGCTGACCTTATTTCGTACCCATAATCCCAGCTGACCTTATTTCGTACCCATAATCCTAGCTGACCTTATTTCGTACCCATAATCCTAGCTGACCTTATTTCGTACCCATAATCCTAGCTGACCTTATTTCGTACCCATAATCCTAGCTGACCTTATTTCGTACCCATAATCCCAGCTGACCTTATTTAGTACTCATAATCCTAGCTGACCTTATTTAGTACCCATAATCCTAGCTGACCTTATTTCGTACCCATAATCCTAGCTGACCTTATTTCGTACCCATAATCCCAGCTGACCTTATTTAGTACCCATAATCCTAGCTGACCTTATTTCGTACCCATAATCCTAGCTGACCTTATTTCGTACCCATAATCCTAGCTGACCTTATTTCGTACCCATAATCCTAGCTGACCTTATTTCGTACCCATAATCCCAGCTGACCTTATTTCGTACCCATAATCCCAACTGACCTTATTTCGTATCCATAATCCTAGCTGACCTTATTTCGTACCCATAATCCTAGCTGACCTTATTTCGTACCCATAATCCTAGCTGACCTTATTTCGTACCCATAATCCTAGCTGACCTTATTTCGTACCCATAATCCTAGCTGACCTTATTTCGTACCCATAATCCTAGCTGACCTTATTTCGTACCCATAATTCCCGGTGAACATCTCGAAGAATCAGATCACGGATTTTCTTAGAAGACACGGTCGAGTTATTAAAAGGAGTTAAGTTTCGTGCTATCTATATCCAGTAAAGAATAGTAGCGATCAGATAACTATAAATAGCATGATGAGGATCATCAGACGAAGGAAACAAGACAGAAGTGAAAGAAAAGGAAAAAGGAGAGGACAAGAGACGAGAAAGAAGAGGAGTAAAAAGCAACTGTACATGTACAACGCGCACGCGAGGACACTCAAGAAAACAGTGCTCGCAACCGTTGAAACTGTTTCTTACCTTAAGCTTTAGTGCCATAGATGAGTCATGTAATTCCAAGCCTGATGATTTCATAAAGTACAGTGCGTAGACAAGACATGTGCAGCACATGGCCAGCACGAGAATAATTATTGCGCAGCCGTAGAACTTTGTCAGTAGAGGGAAAGCTGTTGAGGTGCTCGGCATTTTCGAATTTACCAGCAGAAGATAAACGGAAAGGCAGAGGAGAAGGTTTATACCAGCCTCTAAAATAAAAACATTAATAGTTTTTACTGAGGAAAATTAGGCTTGTTTGTGAGCAGTTCGAATTGAACCCAACCAAACGACTCCAGCCGGGAATCGCGGTGGAAATCCCGGCGGGAATTCCGGCGGGAATCCCGGCGGGAATCCAGATGGGAATCCAGACGGGAATCCCGATGAAAATCTCAGCATGAATCCAGGTGAAAATCTCGGCGGGAATTCAGGTGAAAATGCCGGCGGGAATCTCGGTGAAAATCCTGGCGAGGATCCCGGCGGGAATCTCGGTGGAAATCCCGGTGGAAATCCCGGTGGAAATCCCTCCTCCCCATCTCCCCCTCTCCCCTCCTCCCAATTAAAGGAATAAGTAAGGGTTATCGGCCTGAAGCGAGGGGTTATGTGATTTATTCCCCTCGTGCGTTGCCTGAGGGCGTAGCCCGAGGGTAACGCACGAGGGGAATAAATCACATAACCCCTCGCTTCAGGCCGATAAATGGCTTATTTTTACAATGGCGAGAATTCCTCAAGGGATGCAAAAATACACTGAAGAAAAATGCCTCCATTGTTCACCTTTCTTTTGTTTTCAACATTCCATGCTGGCACTGGTGGTATTAACAAGGTTCTCGGCTTTTTAATTATGTTAATTTTTCCAAGTCGCATTTCGAATTAGTTGTTCGTAGTGAATGCTAGAAACAGCCTAGTGATTCGGAGTCCGAAATGTTTATTATTTAAACCAGTTTTAGCGGCGGTACTGCAATTGAGCTTTCGGAAAACAATTTTGAATCTTTATTTGCGGGTGCAAACTCGATAAAGATGATTCCGGGCGAGGGATCACTACTGTAACCGACAAGGAAATTCAGGCGAGAAATGAAGCAAGAAAACCACAAAATACAAAGAGATCAACTACATGGAGTACACGAGTTTGGGATGACTGGGTTAAAGAACGGAACGCCTTACCACTAAATGACAGCGACACTTTCGTGGTAGCTCCAAACAGTGGAATTCTAAAGACGCTGTGCAATTTTGAACTGTCTTTCTGGCTGAGCAAGTTCGTATACGAAATAAGGAAGAAGGATAAGAGTGAATACTCTCCAAATTGACTGTATTTACTGTGAACAGGTTTGCAGCGTTATATATGAGAGAAACGTAATTGTAGCGTCATGTTTAATATTTCCAAGTGAACATTTGTAAAATTGTTCTTCATGAAAAGCTAATTAAAATGCGAGGGGATTATGTATTAATATGCAGAGGGGATAAGTGACTTATTCCCTTGCATATTAATACATAATCCCCTCGCATTTTAATTAGCTGTTCATTAGCCCCGCTCTTCCCTTAAAACAATCAAAGCCGCTCCCAGCTTTTCAGACAGTTGATTCGGGGGTTATGTAATATATTCCCCCCGAAAAGAACAAAGGAATCCGAGCTCATGTAAAAATAATAACGGTTGACGCTTGAGATCAACTTACCCATACGCTTTCCCACTTCCGGAGGAATAAGAAAAAGCAACATGGACAACAGTGAGATAGCGACAGGCGGTACAATGTAGTTGACAACATAGAACAGCGATTTTCGCCTCACTACGATCGTGTACACCACAGTAGACAATGGATTCTCGTGCGAGAAATACACCTGATTTTTCACCTCTGCAGAGATGTTAAGGAGTTCCCACATGTTGTTTTTTAAGAAATGCTCCAAGTCTTTTCCATCATCTTTCAGGTTAAGTTGCACCAGAGTAGAGTCCATAGTCCACGATCCAAAGGTCATTTGACACACCTGATCATCGAAAGGAAAGTCGGCAATGTTCATTGCACATGCGCTATGGATGTTCGTAGGCTGAGAGAAAAAGACCGTCCCATTGTTGTCAATGGTAACGCTCATCTGTAGACCATCTGGAGAAGGAATTCCAAAATCTCTTACGGCGCCGACTCTAAAGGAAAAGAAAAATAACCGATGCTATGCGATGGTATCATGGTAACGGATGCTGAAGTATATGGCTCCGCGAAAGTGGAACAAAACAGAGAATTTTCGCAAGCTTGTCCGAACAACTATCGTATTGTACTACATTGTATCGCATTACAGTGCATTGTATTGCATCACATCGCATCGCATTGTATTGTATTGCATTGCATCGCATTACAGTGCATTGCATTGCATCACATCGCATCGCATTGTTTTGTTACATTGCAGTGCATTGCATTGCAGTGCATTTTTGCATCGCATCGCATCGCGTCGCGTCGCATTCTATTGTATTGCATTGCATTATATTGCAGTGCAGTGTATTTTTTCATCGCGTCGCATCGCATTGTATTGCATTGCATTGCGGTGCAGTGCATTTTTGCATCGCATCGCGTCACATCACATTGTATTGCATTGCATTACATTGCAGTGCAGTACATTTTTGCATCAAGTCGCATCTCATTGTATTGCATTGCATTGCAGTGAAGTGCAGTGCAGTGCAGTGCATTTTTGCATTGCATCGCATCGCGTCGCATCGCATCGCATTGTATTGTATTGCATTACATTAGGGAGCAGGGGTGGTGTAGTGGTGAGAGCACTCGCCTCCCATTAATGTGGCCCGAGTTCGATTCCCGGCCCCGCCGTCATATGGGTTGAGTTTGTTGTTGGTTCTCTCCTTGTTCCGAGAGGTTTTTCTCCGAGTACTCCGGTTTTCCTCTCTCATCAAAAACCAACATTCCAAATTCCAATTCGATCTGCGACGCACGTACACGTTTTAACGAGCTCTTGAGCTCCTAGGTGTTACGTGGATAAATAAATTACGTTAACGTTTACGTTACGTTTATTGCATTGCAGTGCATTGCATCGCATCGTATTTTATTGAAGTGCATTGCATCGTGTTGTATTTTATTTTATTACACGACTAAGAGAGTCAGGGGGCCAATAACTAAAATCAACCAATCAAAATGCTCGATTGCCGGTCCAATATTCTCTAAGTATTAGACCGGGCATTATCCCGAATGATCCCGCGCGATCCTCCCGACGGCAGGAGTCGTGTAATAAATCTCTTATTAATACCCCATTCACACCAACGCTTAAACATGTTTAAATGTTGTTTAGTTTAAAACAGGTTTAGAAAAATACCTCCTAACCTCCCGTAATATTAGGAGTGAAATCTTTACTAAAAGAAACTTTATTGACTTTATTACCATTCCAGGTAGTTTGAGTCATATACATTTCAAAACGTTCAAGATAGAGGCTAAAACGTAGTTAAACTAAACGACATTTAAACATGTTTAACCGTTGGTGTGAATGGAGCATAAGTAATACTCCACATAAGAACAATAGCAAACTTCATTGTTCTGCGGCATTGGCTCTTTCCCACATAGAAAATCTTTGATTTCAAGAATAGAGGAGGAGCTGATTGTTAATAATTATATTTCATTATAAAAATAAAGATAATCCATTTGCGTCAAATAAATTTTAGGAAATGTTCCTGCTTAACCAATCAGAATAGCAGAAGACAATAGTTAATAATTTTGCTTCTTTGATGAAGTTCCCCAAACACAATATCTTTTAAAAATTGCATGTTGTGCGATTGGGTCTCAAATTACTTGAAACCTTAAAAACATTAGACAAAATGCACCTTGAACCTTAACTGTTTAGCGATTTTTGAGTCTAGGCCAATGAGATCACTAGTTGTAACAATGAAAAAAGTTGACATTCCATCGTGCATTGCCGTTCAGCGCTATCCTTCTTATGCGGATTATTACTTAACCAAGCTTGCTCGGAACCGTACTGGGAGAATATCGGCCCTCGGTCTTTTCTGTACGGACATCGCTGCGCTCGGTCCGTACTGTCAAGACCTCGGGCCGATATTCTCCCAGTACGGCCCTCGCGCTTGGTCAATAAGATATATGTATTGTATTGTATTGTCAAATGGTCTGAAGTGGGGTTTGTGAGAAGGCTTCACTTATTATAGCCTGGAAAGCAGGCCTTTTTCGGGGGCGCACGAGCGCTGAGTTAAACCGCGGACTGAGGCGAGTCACGACACAAGAGTGTGGGAGTCAGGCTGGATCCCAGTCCCCGACGTTTTGCAAAACCAAAATGACGACCAAACAGGCCTGTACTGCAGGCTACACTTATCAATTATCGTGTTATAACCGTTTTATGCTAAATGTACTTACGCTGAGTAGAGCGCCACGTCTGGAGTCCAGACATCCTCAAAGTTCACAGTTAGTGCTGTTACATTGTACTGGGATAAGTTCCATTGCAGCCTGTCGTCCTTCCAGAACTAAAGTAAGGAAAAAGAAAATGATCGGTTCTCTGTCCCTTCATATCCAGCAAAATCAACGACAACATTAGTTCCCACGGTATTTCTTCTTCCCTTCCCCTGAAGCGAGAGAGACCCTAGAAACGAGGGTGCATCAAGGAATCATGGATAGAATCAGAATGCACGACGTGGGTGTAAGATGTTGGGAAGTGTTTGGCCGCTCTAACCTTTTCTTGATCCACTAAAGCATTTACATTTGCTCTCTCAGCTTTTCCTTGATCCACCAAAGTATTTGCATAATGTCTATATAGATGCTAATAGCTGACCATTACATATTGCGGGCTCAATGAGTTCTAATAAGAACGAAACAGCTGTCTACGGCTACGATCCTACTGTGTTGGGTTCTATCTCGTGTCATGTTGATGTCTTCCAAAGTTTTTATACGTAGTATCAGTCTTGCTTCTTTGTTTGTTTACCGACTGCTATTATTGGCTGTTTAGACCTTTTACAGATCCTACGTTCACTAGCAGCATTTTCGTTCGCGGTCCTGTGCTTATTCTATTGTTACTTATGTTTTTTGGGACCGTAGGTCTTTTTAGATCCTATATGCTGTGTTTACTCTTTAAGCATGGTTTTGCCCATGTTTTTAACAAAGGTTGGTTGTGTCCATCCTATTCGGCTTTGCGAGACATCAACATGACACTTTGGACTCATGTCCTTTCCGGAGCACGTGATGTGGCGTGATTCGGCTAGCGTGCGTCCATATTTAGGGCTCAACAGAGTGTACGGGTCATTTTTTATCCATCGTTATGCCGTACTGATGAGTTCTTTTAAGAACGAAACAGCTGTCTACGGCTACGATCCTACTGTGTTGGGTTCTATCTCGTGTCATGTTGATGTCTTGCAAAGTTTTTATACGTAGTATCAGCCTTGCTTCTTTGTTTGTTTGCCGACTGCTATTTTTTTACTGTTTAGATCTTTTACAGACACTAGCAGCATTTTCGTTCGCGGTCCTGTGCTTATTCTTTTATCAATATCAACAGTCCATTGACCTATTTGTCTCCAAATGTTATAACTCGTTCAACGCTTCGCGTATTCACGAATTAAATTTGCTCGTTCGATGAACAAAATATTCCACCAATATCTCACCAAGCCATAGTTCCGGCTTCGTCCTACCCTACCCATGCTGACCGCGTTGGAGGGAGGAGAGGGTGGGGGTCGGTAAAACAAAATGCCTAGAAGAGGAGAGGATCAGAATGTTTCGTCCTAATCTCGTACCCAGATATCCCACGGTCAGTACAGTAGAAGCGCGAGTGAGATCTGGGTTCGAGATCAGCTGTCGTTCAACATGGAATTCACGCTGGACGACTTTCTATGTTTCCAAAGTCTTTTAAAACGTACTTACCAGTCGAAACCAGATGTTTAAACCGATTTGTTCCTTCTTTGGGTCCTGCATTCAAGAAATGGAAAATTAAACTAAGCAGCATAAGATAAGATAAGATATACATAAGATAACATGACATAGACCAGGCTCCCGAAATACTCCAAGCGCCGTAGAGCATGTAAATGACATGACTGACATTTCTTTTTTCCGCTTGAAATATATAGGAGTTCTAGAATACAAGAAAACAAATATAGTTGCCAATCGCTGGAGATAATCACCGAAGACGACAATTCATCATGCGTACGTGACAAAATATACTACAAAATTCTTGGATCATTTCGGCAGTCGAAAGAGTGTTTCATCAGGTATCCAAAAGCCGAAAAATGCGTTAAAAAAATCTGCTCTCGTTGTTTAACCCACTTCTCGGTGTTTGGATATGCTGAGGAAACACTCTTCCTCGTGTTTGATATATAATGGTAATTGAACTGAGTGGAGAGCAATTTGGTCTGAAATCAGCGAGCGCGCAGCGCGAGTTCGATTTGAAATCACAAGTATAATTTCAGACCAAAATTGCACGACACGAAGTTCAATTACCACTTTGTTACATCCATTTTGAAATCGCACAATTTAATTGCCCAAATACAGGATTTTAGTCAGTACCAATATTGATGCGACTTATAGATGCGATTTAGAGCAAAAAATAGTGCGACTCGGGAATAAATCGCACTGCTGAGAAAAAGATGCGATTTGGAGCAAAAAATAGTGCGATTCGGGAATTAATCGCACTGCTGAGAGCCAATCGGATTGCAAGGATCACCAGTGATTTCAAAATGGATGTAATAAAGAAGATAATACATGAGTGCGCGAAGATAGAAAATTTATCTTCGAGTGTTGAACTCGATATCTCACGAGTTCTTTATATCTCCAAGTAGCCATGTATTATTGTGTTTTTATATAAACGACTCTTATTACGAATACTTTCCGAAGGTTGTACGAACATTTCCGAGGAAGATCCGAAGATGTTTCGATTGAAGACCAACACCTGTCAGCTCGTTTGACATTTAATTAGGGCAAACATGGAAGCTAACGTGAAGATATTGATATCATCACTCTTCACAGTGAAGATAAAATTGATATCTTCACATGTGTCGAGATATGATTTTTCCGCAGTGGGATAAATCCTCGTATTTCACTGAAGTTTATATAATAAATATTACTTACCACAGTGTTGAGATTAGTAATCACCAGGTCGAGATTAATGTTAACGGTTGGCGCAGGCCGCTGATTCTTGCTGTAGTTTGTGTAAACCAGATTTTCCAGCAGTTGCCATTCTTCCCCTTTAGCAAAACTGGATGGGTCTAAAGAATGTGAATGACAAGAAATCGCCACTCTTAACCAATCAGAACGCGCTTTGTATCGTAGCTCATCGTTCTTAGCTAATCATAAAGTGCCTTCTATCGTGACTCACTACTTTCAACCAATCATAACACGCCTTCTATAGTGGTTCACCACTTTTAACCAATCAAAACGCGCCTTCCATCGTGGCTCACCACTCTTAACCAATCAAAACGTGCATTAAAATTGGAATAATTTATTTTCCGTTCCAGGTTTTATCCGTTTATACAAAAGTCAAATGTTTATTTTCCGTGAGATGTTTTTTGAATATTTCTCAATTCGAATATCTGTGATAATGTTGCAAGGTTTTATGAAAACAAACAACCAGACATATATACCATCAACTGGCGATTCACAATTCAGATACTCTGAAAATGACTTCCGCTTAGGTTGTCGAAACGTCAGTCAATGTCAACAACGACAGTTCTTGTTGTTTTCAGAACTACACTAACCCGGACGATCACAAATGCACCCGACAGACAGACTACTGTTACTCCTGGATTCAAACCATTTACAATAAACCTTTTAACTTGCCAACACAATATTGACTATATCTGTGTTGACAAAATCAGAATACAACATAAATGCGCTTCGCTGTACTAAAGCCACTGAATAGGTCACTATGGCCGCTTTGGTATCCAGCGGCTTTAGTATAGCAAAGCACAGTATATTGCGTGGTATTCTGACTGTCACTTTAACCCTTTCACTCCCAGAGTCAATTATGGAGACATGTAGTGTAGTTCTAACTTTTGAGTCTGTGGACTAAATCCTATGGTGTGACCATTTAAATGAAACCTCTTTGGCAGTACTTTTGTACCATTTGTTTTTCGATATTTTACAAAATGAAATTTGGGATTTTTCTTGAATTTGAGTTTTGGCACTATCAGTGTTAAAGGGTTAAGCCAGATCCCACAAGCCACACATTTGGTTGAGTTGCGGGAATACCCGCGCTATCCTTGTGACTCCTAACTGTTTGTTAACTTCAAAAATACGAAACGCTTCTAAAAGCTATAACCGTAATCTTATCCCTTCACGTTATCCTAATTGCTTACGGATTTTCACCAACGAACAAAATGCAAAACCGACGCAATGAGACTGGTGTTGTTTTTTAAAGAAAGCGGAAGAAAAACAGAGAATTGAAAGTATAATCACCAAGGATCCAACTTTTGCTCACGTATAGTATGGCTCTAAGTTTTGGATCTGTGTATGAAATTCTAAAGTGAGCAGTACTTTCTTGTGGTACTGTTTATTATGCTGTACAAGGTGGTTCTAACTTTTGAGTCTGTGACTGAAATCCTAAAGTGTGACCATTCAATTGACAGCTACTGAGCAGAACTTTCCTGTGGTACTATTTATTATGCTGTACAAGGTGGTTCTAACTTTTAAGTCTGTGAATGAAATCCTACAGTGTGACTATTCAAATGGAAGCTACTGAGTAGTACTTTCCCGTGGTACTGTTTATTATGCTGTACAAAGTGGTTCTAACTTTTGATTCTGTGGATAAAACCCTAAAGTGTGACCATTCAAACGAAAGTACTAAAGCGGCAATACTTTTATTTGATGCTTTTTGTTTCTTGATATTTTTCCAAGATGAAATTTGGCATTTTCTCATTTTCATTTTGGCCATTTTTGGGATTGAACGCCCTAAGACGGGCGATCGATATCTTACAGTGCGGAGCCAAATTAAACATCTTTGACGAGTATCATTCTTTGTGAGGAAGGGCCGGCATTTCTGTATAAACAACAACCTGCTACACACTAACCTTCAGCTCCATATATAACTGTCAGCAATATTCCAAATATTATTCCGCTGAGAAGAAACGAATTTACCAGCATGATAAAACGGTCAAACACAATAATGAAAATCTGTTCAAGAATGAAAACTAGAAACGCATTTTAGTTGCTCGAGAAAGTACCTGTTTTCATTTACGTAGAGTTTGTGACGTCTTAACATGTGGTTTATTGAGTAAATATTCATTAAAAAGGAGAAAGTTATTCATTCTCACCAAAATGAATAATTAGTATAAGTTAGATACATTTATTTAAATGCATAATGTATAGCATGTTTATGTATTAGCAAACTATTTAATAAACAGGGTAAAAATCGCATATTCAGTTGCAAAAAACATCTTTTAAATATTAAAGTTTGTCCGTGATCTGCACGCCAGTGATTAGCGAAGATGCCAAGTTTACCGAAATAGCCAATCGAAGCCAGTGCGTGCTATTTAACCATTATTTTATAGAAGTCAAACACTGTTAGCGTTATATAACCATCATTATATAGAAACCAATTACAGTTAGCGTTATATAACCATCATTTTTTTAAGCCAATCATATTGCGAGACATTTATTATATACTGGGAATATCCTTCATATGGACTATGGCACTTGAAAAATGCCTTAATGGTAATTTTATTTTCAGTACAGTTTGTCCGCTATTCAATTGTGTCAGTGACTTCTCTGCATCCCTTATTTAAACATACGATCTGCCACAAGTAAAACATGAATCAATAATTTACCAGTGGTTTTCTAAAACAAATTTAAGACCCTAAATACCATATATCATGTAAGAATCATTACATAAATAATTCATTTAGATATGACGAGTGACTTGCTAAAAGCACATTTACACATCGCATAACTAAAAATAATATTTATCTCGGCAAGCAACATGTTTTGCCACGGCTAAGTATGTACAGCTGTTATTAATAATGGTAAGAGGACTGAGTGGAGTCCAATTCGTCTGTAATCATACGAGTGATTAAAATCGCGGGAGTCCGATTTGTTTAATCACGAGTATGATTACAGACAGAATTGGACGACACGAAGTCCTGTGTCCAATTAATCATAACTATAACAAAATTTGAGGATAAAACGTTAAATGGTTACACGTTTTGGTGATTAAAAACATAACAATTGAGTGTGTTTTTGACCGAGATGCACGCACCGAAAAATTAGGATAGCGCGCGCAAATGACGCGTTCTGTCCAATTACATCGTACAATTACAAGCATGACGCGTAAACTGTTCTATTAATGCTCTAATCGGGTCTGCTGATAACCAATCAGATTCGAGAATTTTGTCAGTATAGTTTTGATTAATAAAGGTATAACCGACCTTAGCAGTTAATCGTTTAGAGACAAAGTAATTGTAGTGAGTTAATCCCAGTAAAATGGTATTCTAAGTCCAATATTAAGTGAACATATCAAACCCATACACAACGATAGCAGGCAACTGAAAAGGAGAGACTGAGCGGGGAAATGGGCCGAGGGGAGAGCAACCTTGTCCCCAGGCTCTTCTCCGATTTCAAAATGGCGGAGCGGGCGCAGAAACGCTTGGTCAAAATACTCCAAAAATCCTTGCGTATTTCAGTTTGTCGCGTAAGACATGATGAATTGTCTCCATTTTGTTTGAACAACAGTTTCAAATTGCCATAAAACAAACACAGCTAACAATTTATGAAAATAACCTCCGAATCTTGGAGTATTTTGGCTGCCTTGACCAGGGGCTTCTAACCCGGCCAAATCTCGTTCCCAGAGTCCACGTTACCCTTGTCCAGCGGAACTCCCTTTTCGCTGGACAAGGGTAACGCGGACTCTGGGAACGAGATTGCCCCCGGCCCTCCATTTTGACATTTTTTTTTTACATTTTCGGTTAAAGTCGAACGTCTTTTACTCGCTCTAGGCTCCGCCATAGCTTCAACACGTACTCAATCGCTACTGCAACGAGAAGGAAATATGTGAAGTGATAACCTGAATCATTTTTCGTCTTCATTCAGCGCTCGAGACAACGAGATTCCACTGTATTCTTGCAAGAATATTTCAAGGAAGTTATGCTTTTAAGAAGAAAACGTTTCATTAAAAGAACCGTTTATAAAGAAGAAGAGAAACGGCCTGGAAAAGAGGCCTATATCCATAGGAGTCATAGTCTAGGAGCCAAGTCTGAAAAGAGGTCTAGAAAATGAATTTCGTTGCACCCCCATGCTATATTTATCTGAATAGCAAAAAATGATAGAACATTATCTAAAGAATGCAGAATGACATCTTTTATTGATAGGCGAGCGGGACATCACCCCGATATCAGGCATTTTTTATCGGATACCTTTTCGCCGCACTTCGCTAATTAATATACAATTTGAATTTTGCAATGGAGTTTCAAATAATTGTAAAGTGTACAATATTTGATCCAATTAAGCCAAACTTGGACATAACATCAAACATACGTCATTCTTTGATTTATGAGTGTTTTGGACTGTATCCTTAATTTGAAACTGTTCCTAGGAGACAAGATTATTCCAGTGGATAAAGTTACAGCAATTTTCTAAGCTTCAAATGGAAAGACGTACGGATTTTTTTCTCATTTTGTCATCTGAAATGTCCTTTTCAATTGTTTTTAAGCTTCAAATCCCCGTTTTGGTCACACATGAAAACCACAACTTCCCCGAAAAGATTGCAGTAACCAAAGCTCCTGCAAGAGCAGGCAGAAACAATTGATAGATACAAAGAATCGGTTTGACTATTTTTTTTTGGTTTGAATGCATTGCAATATCCTCTTTCCATAGTTTTCTTTAGAATATAAACTTGGAAGCGAATTATAAAAGGCATTCAAATTCGGTTCAAATCTAAATTAGTTGGTGTTAAGTTCAGCTTCAGGTCCAGTTTAAAAGCGTGAATTTAGTCTATATGTACATCCTTGTTAACTTTCTTCTTCTATAAACGTATCAATGCGCCATCATTATTTCGACAAACAAACGATTTACGCCCGGTTGTTTGTCGTCGACCGTTGTTTTGCTCATACAAAACTGAATTCAAGTCAACTCAGTGACTGCAGTTACTGTATTAACCAGGAGTGGAAAGTCTGGCTTATCACTAACGGGAGAGGACTGAGCCAGTACGACGCGACGATAAGTATACAACACTGCATCATGCCACGATTGTTCGTTATTCAAAGACATCATGGACACCAGTACTGCATATGGAATTATCGCGAAGCCATCACAGCAAAAGGGTTGCGATCGATGCGCTGTAATTTATGCCTTGCCCATTTATATAGCTTGTCGGAGATAACAACGACATGGGAAGATGGGAATCGGGACAGCGCATGTCAAGACTATGGTGTTGTTTCAAAGGAAACAATACCGGCCGAAACAAAAGCAGCATTATTTGCCGATCATTCCTATAAAAAGGGTATCTCTGCGAAGTCAGTCAGCTGTGAAGCCTGTGCTCGTGTTCAGCACTCTTGGACGACGGAAAACAGTGGTGGTGCACAGGGAGAAGATTCGGCAGCAATGGTCTGAGTGACTAGGTGATCCTCTCCGATCCGTCCATCCGAATTGACTTCACTTGGATCCTTTGTCGTCTAAAAAGCAAAGCATGTTTCATAGCGGCCCTCTGCGTCAAAGTGATCACCAGCCCTTCCCAAACTGGAGTGCGTTTAATGCCAGAATGTCCTCTCAGTCTCCACCAATCGCATCTATTGAATAGCGGCCCATGATAAACGCTTCAGCTATAGATTACAGTACCATATATACGTTAATGACGAATGCCCAGAACATGATGGTCAGCACATAACAGAAACACAGCGTCAATACCTTTGTCTAGGTCATTTACACTAAAGTCTAGGAAATATACTGTTATGCGTTTGGAACTGAGGCATTCACGTTGCGCTAAATTAACTTGCTGACTTGCTTTGAAGAAAGTGGACTGTATGACATCGAGCTAGAGTCCGGAATCTAAGGCAGTCACCCGGCTTCGGTACTCCTTCCAGGGTCGGATGAGAACCCTCAGGGCCAAGTGCGTAAGCCGGCACAGCTGCAAGTTTTGCCGAGGACATGCCCGGGCGATGTAATCCTTGTTTTCTTATATTGCTTCCAGTATATATTTCTGACACGAGGTTACTAACAACTATGGCTGCATAAGTGCATCGAAAATTTGAGAAGGGAAACCACGCTATCGGCAGATTGGGACCGCCTTTCTTCCAGGTTTGGACAGACTGATGGGTTTGGACAAACCGCATATCATAACAGGAAGACGTGGGGGTATTGTTGGCATCAGTTCCACAAATTCTGCTGCACTCAATAGGTATTTGTTACAAGCCACGAAAGGACTGAAGTTAATGCTGCCACCAAACACTGTGCGACGTCGAGTAAGGAAGACTCAGAAAAATTAGAGATAAGATGGATGTCCAGAAAGTAAACGCCTTTCATCTGGTTTGGGAAAACAAGGAACCAGCTACATTCCTCAATATTGCGACTAGCTTAGTGATGCCTACTAAGAAAGCAGACTAACTTACAGGCGCCAAACAGACGGGAGCAGCCTGAGTGTAAGAATTTGCATCCAGAAGGCTTCCCAGCGATGCCATTGATTTTTGGGATAAAAGTGATGACGATTGCGTCTTTGTCCAAGAAGGACAGAATATGAAGAGCAGAAGAAAGGGAAGTTATCATGCTGACATAAGCTGGTTTGGTCGTTTATTAGCCTACTTTAGTATAGGCAAGGCTCCCTAGAAGTGAGCTGAAAGCGGCCTTAATCTTCGGTGGCATGGGATTTCAATCTCTGATGTCAGCTCGATGAAATATTTTTGAAGAAGCTGTTTAGAGCAGTCACAGCGAAACTTAGCCAGGAGAATTATTCAAAGCAGCCAACATTCCAGCAAAGGAGGAGAAAGAGAACGGCGAGGAGTGAGCAGTTCGCTTGAAATCCATATCAACTCTGACAAGACTCCAATCTCGAAGCACTGGGTCAAATAAAAAAAAAGGTAATGCTGTGGACAGTACGTCAATAGTGCATTTTCTTTTCTATACATGATGTGCGAGGACAATGTAGTCCATGATCCGACCTGGGAAAAGGGTTATTGATCGCTGGAAGCGTCTGCGACGAAACCAATGCAGGTGAAGAAGTGTAACCATAAGACTTCCTTGACAGTCTTGTCAGAGCTTCAGAATGACGGACCACGAATAGGCAGATACAAGAATCCTGCACAGAAGCCTGCTTGTGTATGAACAACGAAACCTGTCAGAACACTCTCTGCCTAGAGGAGACCAGTGATGCCTAGGTAACGATTAGAAAATTTCATAAAAGTGGTGCTTGTTTTGGAGGAATAAAAGTGACGTTTAGTTGGGATTTTGGCACTTATGATTAGACACAAGTATTGTTTATGAGTACTTCATATTTGACTGTTGTCATTTTCATATTACAGTCAACTCTCTCTAAGCGGACACCTCTCTATGGCGGACACCTCTTTAAGGCTGACAGAAAATTTAGTCCCTGCCGAATTTCACTTGTTTCTCTGTAACTGAACTCTCTCTAAGGCGGACATCTTTCTAAGGCGGACAGAGGACACTTTTTTCAACATGTTGGTTCAAAAAACCTCTCAAAGCGGACACCGGATGTTTATGAAATTTTGTAACAGGTCCAAAATTCCGAAAAATTGGCGCAATCTGATAACAGAGTAGTTTTAATAAAATATACCAGACCTTACAATACAATAATTAAATCTTAAAGTCAATCCAATCTTAAATTCACTTTTCCCGTCAGTTATACAACAACTCATTTGCACTGACTACATTGTACACTGCAATTAAAGTAATAAAGCACTGGTTTCAGTTTTGATGTTTGGGTATTAGGTTACATGAACTCTCTCTAAGGCGGACACCTCTCTTCGGAGGACAGTAAATCTGGTACCGAGGGTGTCCGCCTTAGAGAGAGTTGACTGTACTTCGTATGTAACGGAATTATGTGTGTGTTATGGGGAACTTTTATAGATGAGGACACTTTGTGATGCCCCCTTCTAAGTGCAATCCTGGACATTACTTACTCTTCCAGGAGCTATGGTTATTGCAATGACTATAGGATTAACTACTATAATTTTCATGTGTGACCAATACGAGAAAGCGGAAACGACTGTGGCGTGTCTTGAAGCATTCATTGACCAAACTTTGAGGTTTGTCGCGTGGAAATAGTAACAAAGAACGTCTGTTTTAAGCAGACTAAGATATAAAAACACTTTAGTAGACAAAATGTGATAAAATCGTACTTCAAAACTCTGGTAGACAACATTTCCTAAAATCATTTTCGATTTGAAAGATGGAAAATTGATGTAATTCTACGAGCTGAATTAATTGCGTCTCGTAGCAACAGTTTCCATGGAAACAACTTTGATATATGCTTAAATCTAAGAATGATTAATGTTTACTGCTGTGTCCAAGTTTGGAGAATTTGGACGAAATTTTTTTATACCTTACATTTATTTGAAACTCCATGGCAAAATTAAAATTTGCATAATTAGCAAAGCGGGAATAAAAGGTACCCGGTAGAAAATGCCCGATATCGAGGTGATGTCCCGCTGGCCCAGCAATAAAAATTGTCATTCCGTATTCCTCTGATATTGTGCTATCATTTTGTGCTATTCAGACAAATATAGCAGGGGGTGCAACGAATCGACTTTTTTTCGGAGCTGGCTCCTAGACTATCACGTGTCCATCTAAAAACTGGCCTTAATGAAACATTCCCTTGATAACAAAATACCGAATATTTTCTTTTGAAAATTTTCTCAAATATTTGCTTGATGCGAAGGCCTTTGATAAAGAGACCACACGCCCGAGAGTCAAATTGAACTCGATTCAGATAATGCAAGGTTATAACCTTTGAATTGGTGGAGAAAACCTTAAGTGTGAACATAAAATGGAAGCTAATTTCCCAGGCTAAATGACATTACTTTTTAGAAGAAGTGCTGTTTCATTTGCAAGACGGAATATTTTCCAGTAGTTTCTAAACTGGGCGTTTTTGGAGCTTGGAAGGTTAATGCCAAATGAGGCGAGAACGACAAAGACAGCCAGGTACTTTGTTTGCTTTGTTTGTAATTTAATTGTTATCAATCTTGGCCAATTGAATTCGGACTGTGTTGATAAATTAAGAAAGTGTTCAGTCAAACAACTGAGCGGCTCATTAAAGCATTGTTTGAAATGAGTCTTATCGCTGCAAGACATCTACGTTTTATCTGTGCCGATTTTATTAAATGCAGCCACATGTTTTGACCACTTAACATCGCAAAAAAAATTCTACCGGATTAATAAGTTCACAGTCAATCAATGAAGGCCAAAGAAACATGAATTAAGGCGTAAAACGACATATTATTAGTCAAGATTGTTTCTCAACGAGCGACAGACATGTTACAAACCCTTTGACATTGAATGTTAAAATCGCCACCTCACATGGTGATTGATAACCTGTTTCATCAAAAGCTTGTGCTATGTGGTTAGCAGCTTTGTACTTCATTAAAACGTAGCTTGATACATGTAGCCTTGAAGTGAAACTCCTGCTCTTAATATCGCGAATTTATACGCAGACTATCTTGTTCTGCTACTCTGCACAGAGCTTGCCTGTATTAAAGGATTATCGCAGCATGGTGTTGCCACACAAAATCGCGTGTTTTGCAACGGTGTGTTTATTTTAGATGCCAATAGTAATTAGAATAACAATTCTATTAAATGATGATAATAATAGTATATAAGAAATCATGAAGCGATTGTAATATAATAATACGGCAAAGTAAGACACACGTAGCAAGGCATAACTTGTAAACATTCTCTAGATACACGATGCTAATTTTTTTTTCGCGTTGTGCTGGAAAACGGCTTTGATACGTTATGCGTCGGTGATGAAATATTTAATGTTTTCGTCGTAATCTCAGTTTATATCAGGAGACAATACTTGATCTTTGTATTAAAAAACATGTACAAAGAAATTATCTTGGCACTAAAAATAATTATATGCTGCGGTGTGTAACTAATTATTCTTGCAACCGTAAAGTCACTTGACCACAACAGACATATAGTTGGGTTGAATCTCTGTTAAAACCTGCTCTACTTTTCTGGACTTATTCCTACAAGAAATAGATCGACATGCTTCAATTACATGGACAGAGATTGAGGCCAGAAAGAAGACAACGACGACTCACCGAACCACATTTGTTCTATCGCACCGGAGAGCAGTCAAGGCAGACATATGCATCGTTTGCTAAATCTGGTCGCCGCCGTAAAAGCGATCGCACAAACGGAATTATAGCGAACATAAGTGGAAAGAAATACTTCTTCACCACGAGATTACTCTCAAGGTACCCACAGAGCCTTTTGGCCCATAAACATAAGCGGAAATATTTCTACGATTGTATACGGGATGAATACTTTTTTGATCGAAACCGAACAGCTTTTGAAAGCATCTTCACGTTTTATGATTCAAGAGGAGAACTCGTTCTTCCAGATGAAAACTTCCCAGAACAACTTTTGGCGGATGAGTTTTACTTTTTTGGACTGTACGAAGACATTAATGAATATGACAAAACGAACAATTTAGTCCTTCCAAGTGCTTTGAAAAAGAAACAAATTGCTCCTAGGAGGAAGTGTCAGAAAGAAGTTTGGAAGATATGCGAGATTCCTGACTCCAGTGCACTCGCTCGCCTGATGAATTTGTTTTCGTTACTCGTTATCATCTCTTCCGCTGTTATCCTTTTCGTTGACACGCTCCCGGGCATTCAAAGATCCGAAACCGTGACCTTGTTATCCAATTTAATATCACCGACACCTGCAAAAAATTCAAGTGATGAACAAATCTGGCGAAAATCTGCGCCGGAACGGTTACAAGTGATATCAGCCGTGGAGTTCTTTTGCATCGCATGGTTCACTTTTGAATTGATCACGCGATTTTTTGTTTCACCACAAAAAAAGATATTTTTCCTCCGAGCTTTAAACGTTATCGATCTGATAGCTATTGTTCCGTTTTACGTCTCGCTGGTTATTTCCATGCGCACGTTTGGTGCTTCATTGTATATCATGCGGATTCTACGACTTTCCCGAATTTTCCGCGTGATAAAAATCTCACGGTACGTTTCGACGATGAAAGTGCTTGGAAAAACCGTCAAAGCTAGCGTCAAAGATTTATGGACAATGTGCTTCCTGATCCTAATTGGAACTGTTTTATTTGGAAGTACAGGTTATTATTGTGAACAGTGGGATGCGGAGACTAGTTTCAACAGCATTCCTATCTCCTGTTGGTGGGCTTTAGTCACTATTACTACGCTCGGATACGGAGATCTGGTACCCACAACACTAGGTAAGCAACACCCCTTTAAAGTGCCCCTGTGATCAAATTTTTGATTTTCATTTTTTTTACATTTTCGTGTACAATTAGACTTTCTTACTCATCTTGCCAAATTTCAATTCATTACGAAGATCAGAAGTCATTTTATTTTAACATTTATTTCCGAGAATTTACGGCCGCCATTAATCAACCTTGTTCCAAGGCTTGGTTGCGAATGGGAGAAAGTGACGTCAAAGACTCAAACATACCTCACGGGTTGAAATTATAATAACAATAACTATTGAAAATCACGCGAAAAGCAACAAAAACTTTGGACTTGTTCTCCGTGCAATTTTCCATGCTTATTGTTATTATAATTTCAACCCGTAAGGTATGTTTGAGTCTTTGACGTCACTTTCTCCCATTCACAACCAAGCCTTGGAACAAGGTTGATTAATGGCGGCCGTAAATTCTCGGAAATAAATGTTAAAATAAAATGACTTCTGATGTTCGTAATGAATTGAAATTTGGCAAGATGAGTAAGGAAGTCTAATAGTACACGGAAATGTAAAAAAATCAAAATCAAAAATTTCATCACAGGGGCACTTTAAAGGGAACCTCCATTGTTATAACAAATTGACGTTAAATTGTTGGAAATATTAAACGTCTAAATTTAATTAAAAAAAAACAAGTACAAATATAATTTAGTGTATAATAAAATAGATAATTATGACGTGTTACGGTTGCCTGATTGTTGCATTCAAAATAACGTCGACTCTAGCGGCAACCGTAACACGTCATAAATATTCAAAATGGCGGCGAGCGGGAAATTTTTAAAAAGCAAAAATAGGTGAAATTGATATCCATTTTTTTTGTGTACTGAAAAAGTATTCCCATTTGTTTTTAAAATAATCGAATTTTCGACTTTATTTCCAACAATTTAACATCAATTTGTTATGACAATGGAGGTTCCCTTTAAAGGGACACACTGTCCCGGCTGAAATAACAAAATTTCGCTTAGCTTATTTTCATGTTATATCGCCAAATGCCACCAAATTTACAACTTAACCATTTCACTCCCAGAGTCAATTATGGAGACATGTAGTGTAGTTCTAACTTTTGAGTCTGTGGACAAAATCCTATGGTGTGACCCTTCAAATGAAACCTCTTCAGCAGTACTTTTGCATGGTACCATTTGTTCTAACTTTTGTGTCTGTGGATGAAATCCTATGATGTGACCATTCAAATGAAACCTCTTCAGCAGTACTTTTGCATGGTACCATTTGTTCTAACTTTTGAGACTGTGGACGAAATCCTATGGTGTGACCATTCAAATGAAACCTCTTTAGCAGTACTTTTGCATGGTACCATTTGTTCTAACTTTTGTGTCTGTGGATGAAATCCTATGATGTGACCATTCAAATGAAACCTCTTTAGCAGTACTTTTGCATGGTACCATTTGTTCTAACTTTTGAGTCAGTTGACGAAATCCTATGGTGTGACCATTCAAATGAAACCTCTTCAGCAGTACTTTTGCATGGTACCATTTGTTCTAACTTTTGAGTCTGCGGACGAAATCCTATGGTGTGACCATTCAAATGAAACCTCTTCAGCAGTACTTTTGCATGGTACCATTTGTTCTAACTTTTGAGTCTGCGGACGAAATCCTATGGTGTGACCATTCAAACGAAACCTCTTCAGCAGTACTTTTGCATGGTACCATTTGTTTTTTAAAATTTTACAAAATGAAATTTGGGATTTTTCTCGAGTTTCGATCTTTGGCACTCTTGGGAGTTAAAGGGTTAATTGGATAAAAAGATTCTATAGAGCAAAACAGAAGCAGAAGTTTGGAGAAAAAGTGCAGGATTGCAAGGATTGAAGTGGATTACAGTTCATCGAATTTGATTTATTGACAGATGGTCAATAAATCAAACTTGCCATTCTTGTGAAATTTTACTTTTCTATCCGTTATTTTGTCTGTTTAGTTCATATTTCTTTGCTCACTTTTGGCGATGGTTTCTTCCAATTTCAAGATAATAAAGTAAGCTTAAGCCAAGCTCCTGGCCATAATCATGAAAACACGATATTTCAGCCGGGACAGTGTCCTTTCAAATTTAAATTAGGCAGCACAACGCGGTTGCTTCCTCGCGCGCGCCATGTGCGTTTTCCCGAGCTTGGCATCACGTGTTTTTTCTGATTGGTTCATCAGGCTAATTTCAAGGAAAATGATGTACAAGCTGTTCTTGTTACCACCCTTACGAAATCCCACACCTAAGTTACGGCTATGAGGTTAAAATTCTGTCGTCTTTTAAACAGTTTTACGGTTGATGTGTCACGTTTCAAGTCTTTAATTTTCCAATGAGAAGAGACTGGAAAATTTGTTTCTGTTATTGAATGTGCCATACAATGGCCCTTATCGTAGATGACTACGCCACGCCAACATATCAGCGGTTTCTCGCTTTCTTGACCCTATAGTCTCGTTTTGATGTTTACGAGAACCTCTGACAACGATGAGCGTAAACATCAAAACGAGACTATAGGGTCAAGAAAGCGAGAAACCGCTGATATGTTGGCGTGGCGTACTCATCTACGATACGGGCTATTGTCTCTAACACTGCAGCCATCAATCGTAACCTTTGAATTCCGGACATGTTTAAACAAAATAATAATAACTTTAGAATTTATATTGTGCTTTTAGCAAAAAAATGATCAAAAGCGCATTACACACACCTAAAAAAAGGATAAAACAAAGAAAGTGTGATAAAAATAGATAAAAATTAAATCATGCAATGCAGTGATATTTAATCTAAAAAAACTACTACTAGTAGTAATCATAGATTATAGTGCGTCTCCTTATCCCGTGGCACCTCGTCTTGACCTAGTACCTCAGTTTCATGAATTAATTCAGCCACTGTTTAAAAGGGCTATGTCGCGTGATATGTCACGCAGGCAAAAACGTCGGGCTGACATCAAACAAATTCACGCTATCGCCGTGGGATCGGGCAAAATCCTGCCGTGCTGTGTACTCCGAAAGGCCTCTGATTTTTTCGACATATAAATAGTATATTTGTCTTGATTTCATTTCGGTCATTTCTCCGATTCTGAAATCATACTCCTCAGTACATGTACTAATACCGGAAACGGAAATGAGAAATTTTTGAGAAAGCCTGAAAAAGTGCTCCCGTGATAAACTTCTTGGACACCGCGTTAATGGAGCATGAAATCGACGATTAAGTCACGCAACATTCAACGTGAATTTCGCAGGATTTTTCGGATAAAATTACAACTACCAGTTGCAAGCAAGACACAAGACTGTTGAATATAATCCATTTATTAGCTAGACAAAACAAAACTGCGAAATCTTTAGTCGCAAATGCGCCCGATACAGGCGTAATTTCGAGCACTGTAAAGTTTAATCTGCGTTCGCCTTGCGCGGCCGGTCAGTGAATTATTGCTACAAGACATACAGCGAATTGCACCGTACCGTAGAACATCGCGAAGAACGACGTCGGTATTTAGGTAAAAGCTTCCCAAATCAGGCAGAGAACCACAGCAAAATCAAGATAGAACATTCAAAACATACCAGAACGGTAGCGAGGAAAATCCGATAACTTCTTGCTTGATTCCAAAGAGACCCAACAACTTACTTGGTCCGATGAAGAAACTTCGTCCAATTTTCCCACTGCGTACTTTTAGTAGGCATTGAAATATTGAGCCGTACGATTCCAAAATCGGGAAAATATGCTAAACTATTAAATCAAGACAAATAGATTATTCACATGTGACATTTCGGAACCCCAGCTCCCCAAAATTATGTGATGCAATGACGCCTGATTTCCACGCGCTGGGAATGCTGGATACTATTGTGACGTTTCAAGATGGCGCAGATTTGGTACCGACACTTTTCTCGATTCGTTCCGCCTGCCTAGACGACGCGCTAAGCATGCTGGATACTATTGTGACGTTTCAAGATGGCGCAGATTTGGTACCGACACTTTTCTCGATTCGTTCCGCCTAGCCGACAAGATTAGGAAGCGTCTCCTTCGTCGACGCAACAAAAAAGCTTAAATTAAAAACTAGAATATAATCATGTTTTTGACACTACATCTAGGTTCTATCTATGAGGAGTGATTTTGCTTGAAATGGCTCATTAGGGTAAAGAAGTAACATGAATTTGTTGTCTCTGGGATAATTGAACTGTACGTATAGTAATGTATCTGTATTGCAGATGTTTACTCAAGGATGTCGCGGTTTGGCTGTACTATACTTTTAAGGGCATTTGACACAAGAAGAAGAAAATTGGCAGTTATACAACTATTTATTAATCTCACTTATAATAGCAGCAGAAGTTGTTTTTAATCAAGATCACGGATATAATTAATTTGTTGATTTAATTCCGGTTACGAAGATACGATATCTCTGTGGTCACGACCGTGCACAAAAGTTGATTGATATCGATCAACTTTCTTGGACGATATTAATTTTATTGTTGCAGTAAAACTACTGCGTATGTCCATTTCTGATTCTACTTCCCGATTCTACTATTGTATCATTTAGCGCAATAGTACTTAATGAGTTGAAAAACTACAGTTTAGCAATTGCGTGCAATATTGCATACGCTCAATGATGCATCGTGCGTGCGGTCTTTATTACTATCCCCTCAGTTCATCTCGTTCTTAATGTGCGTGATTATTCGATGTTTGTTTTTCAGGTGGCAAAATTGTAGGTAGCATTTGTTCAGTATCAGGAGTTTTGCTGATTACACCCTTTCTGCCAATCATCTTCAACAAGTTCAGCCGGTTTCAAGAGCTTGAAAAGGAATCGAAACTGAAATTGGGGAATGACAAGAGCTATCAACCAGATACACAATACGAGGTCAACCAGGATTTTCTTAAAAAAAGAAGACGACGATTTACAATGTGAAACAAACTCTTTGTACCTGTTTTATTATAAGAACCGTGTTAGCAAAAGAAATGAGGTCACCTTTCCAGTTAGAGCGGGTTTTTTTTCTCAATCGAGTGTCGTAAAACCAAAACCAAAGTTTTGGCCAATCACAAAAGACACAGACAATCCAATGAACCAATCAGAACTCGAAGTAAACACATGTATCCGGCGCCAAGCGCGGGAAAACGCGTACGAGCAGCCCGTGCGAGCAAGTTACGATTGGTTTTGATTTTACTTCTGATTGTTTGAGAAAGTGGCGCGAAATTTTTTAGCCAATCATAAAGCTTAGCTTAGAAATATTGACAAAACCAAAGCAATCACGAAATAACTTTCAACATTCAATGAAAACCGCTCTATCACCAATTTGATTTTAGAAACCGTGGCAAAACAAAACATTACATGTGCAGTGATGGGGCGAAACTAAATTGTGTAAATAATGCCTTCTAGAGAAGGTGGAGGGGGGGTGGGGGGGTGGGGAGGGGGGCAATTTGCGGAAGGTCATGAAGTTATTCCATAGATGAATTTTACCACGTTGGTCCCATGTTCAAATCCTTGACCACGCCTTAACAATGTTTAGTTTACTTTGGATATTTTATTCGAATGATTTATGGTGTCTCCAATTAGCTTTGCAGTGCTAAATACTTCGAGTGATTTATTTATATTTATTTTATTTACAAAATGCTCCACTCTTCTAATATCAAATCTAAACCCAGTGTTGTAGAACATTTTCCCTCTGATCTTAACCATTCTAACTCTGACATGCAACTGATTCCTTTAGAAACTGTTAACACTTCTCGTGACTCGATACGTAAAACCAGGGAATCACATCCAAGAGCGGTTTTCAATTGAATATTGAAAGTAATTTCGCAATTGCTTTGGTTTTGTATTGCTGCGCTTTGTGATCGACAGCAAAATATCGCGCCACTTTTTTAACCAGTCAGAAGTTTAACTAAAACCAATACCATATTTATTCGATTAAACGCCGCCCTCAAATAAACGCCGCACTTGAGAGCAAAAATATTAATAAACGCCGCCCTCGAATAGACGATGCGGCGTTTATTCGAATAATATACTCAAAAGCGAGTACAGTAATAATCTAGTTTCAGCAAGCCTAAAAAAATTACTTTCTTTGATTATAACAATGTTTATCAGTGCATTCAAAGCTCTGAGGAATATAATTGAGTGAACTTTATTCTATGACATGCATCGCGATCGTATTAAAACGCAAAGTGAGAATGATAAAGTAAATGACATTTCAGACAAACACTGAAACATGCTTCTGTTTTTAAAAATTCAAACGTTCAGTTGCTATTGTTTGTAAGAAATAAATTGGATTTTAAATAAACGCCGCCCTCGAATAAACGCCCCACCAGAATCACGAAAAATTTAATAAACGCCGCGGCGTTTAATCGAATAAATACGGTAGCCCATTTCCGAGTTGCTCTTAGCCTCCTTTTCAAACTGAGGCTAAGTGCAAAACCATTCACATGGATATAAGTTTTATTTGCATGTGAAAGAACACTCATTTTCATATGAATGGTTTTGCACTTGGCCTCGGTTTAAAAAGGAGGCTAAGAGCAACTCGGAAATGGGCTATTGTGACTAACTCGCGCGGAATTTCCCGCGCTCAGCACCGGCTGCATGTATTTGCTTCGAGTTCTGATTAGTTCATTGGATTGTCTGCCTCTGTTGTGATTGGTCAGAGTGATTACTTCGGTTTTGATTTTACGACACTAGAACATAACGGGAGAAACAAACGTGATGAAATTTAATACATATTTCTTATTTTGTAAAGGCTGGTTTTCACTAGCGCATAAGCATAAGCACAAGCCAACATACGCAGACTCAGTAACATGTTGATCATTAGTTCCAATTGTTTGAACAAAACAGAACAATAGGCACTAATGATCAACACGTTACTGAGTCTGCGTATGTTGGCTTGTGCTTATGCTTATGCGCTAGTGAAAACCAGCCTTAAGTCTACTTTTTTCTGTACAACGAAATTTTTCTTTATTGCCAATTTCTCCATATATTCAGTAAGCCTGCACCTCTTCGGAACCTCTAATTTCATTCAACCTGGATGAGGTGCACCTCTATTGTTTTTAGGACTATGGTACACTGTTGTGTTGTTTGTTCTATTGTTTTCTTAGCCAATCCTGTGAGGCGTTACGAAAGGTGGAGGTCTGCCCTATAAATTACTTCGAGTATCACATTGTAAATTTTAGTAACATCTTATACCTGAAGAAGGCTGCAGGGGCGGATCCAGGATTTTTTATGGGGGGTGGCTACGGGTATATGCCTAAGTCTATAATTTTTTTTTTTTAATTGTTGCAATTAAAAAGAAAACTGTTAAAACCGATGCAGGGATTTTATTAAGGTCCATTGAGATTTTGAACGGGAGGGCAATGAGTTTGAGCAGGTGGGCACATGATTGGAAGGGCTGAAGGCCCATCCCCTCTAGGGGGGTCCGGGGACATTCATCCCCGTGGAAATTTTTAAATTTTAGTCTCCCGGAGATGCATTTTCCTGCATTTTGAAGCACTTACTGTTGCTTGAAACATTGTATTTTGTTTGTTCAATCAACTGAATACAGATATCTGTAGTCATGGACATCAAGTTATCAAGTTGAGTACAAAAATATTGTTTAATCGACCGTTCTGACCTTTTTCCGGTCGCCATAACACACGTGGAACTTGTTTGCAACTCAGTGACATCATGCAGAACACTAAGCTGGCAATGCATTGTGGGGCGATTTCGGTTGTTTGTCACGTTTCTTCTGTACAGGGAGCAACGGGAGGTAAATAAGCAATAACCTTGTTGTTTTTTAAGTTGAAATATGCTTTATTTTTTAGAACACACATTAAAAAGGCCAAGTTAGTAAATTATTTAACTTGTTGGTGGCAAAAATAAGGTTTAGGTGTTCAAAGCAGCCGGGCAAAATTGTGTTCACAGCCGGTCAATTTGCCCGTTGCCCGACTGCCCGGCCCTTAATGAAACCCCTGCCGATGGTCTAAAGGGGGGTGGCTAGCCACCCAATCCACCCCCCCTGGATCCGCCCCTCGGTTGGTCTTGCCAGCTGAAATATTGTACTAAACAAATCATACGCTGTTTTCAGCTTTGCTTTTAAAGTTATACTTTTATCGTCAATTTAATTTTTTTGGCTGAAGCATATCCTCAAGGCAGCAAGCTGGATTCTCGTGGACGGTTTCTGGTCATTTATCCACCATGTCCACTTCTACTTTCCAACTAAATATAAAACGTACGTATCTTCGGCGGAGCTTATTCGGGAAATTGTCTTAGGGTCATACACAGTTTTTTTTCTTACAACAAGTACCATTTGGGTAGCACAAAAAATGTTTTTTTGCTGCTTAGCACTCATGTTGAATGATTAAATATTGAAATTTAGTTAAGAATGAGTGCTAGAAAAACTGTTACAAAGACAATCAGACGTTTCGAGGACGAGACAAACGCTCGTGCTCACGTAAAATTTGTTGTGTGTACGCTATTCAAAAAATATTCAAATAGAACGCGAATTCGAGTGCGCGCTTAGCGCGCATAAATGCGACAGAGAATGAAAAATGAAGCCAATGTGGCAGAATTTAAAGTCAATGTTAATTCCATGAGGCGCCAAGGTGTTGTACATATGGGTACATGGTAACCACCCTATACAGTTGAACTACCGTTTATTGACCACCCAAGATGCAAAGCTAAGTGGTCGCATACGGGAGGTCAGGGTCAAGCCCAAATCATACCGTCCAGGACGTCGGACACCTTATTGAGACTTATATAACGTAGTAACTGGTTGGCTTTCAGTTTGAGGTAAGGGGTACATAAAGGAACATGGTAACCACCCTATACAGTCGAACTACCGGTGACCACCCAAAATGCAAAACCAAGGTGGTCGCTTATGGGAGGTCAGTCCACAGGGGGCCTCAACTTTGAATCGTACAAACTGTAGTTATTTCAATGGACAAAACACCTATCAGCGCAAAATATTGTATAATATCCCGGGGGGGGGGGGGGGGGGGGGGGGGGGGGTACTCAACAAAGGTTTTTACGGGGATGCTCCGCCCCAAGGTCCAAACCCTTGCCCTTTCATAAACCGTTTTTGACAGAAAAGGTACCCCTTTCATTGAAAATGGTACCCCTTTTATATAGCCTTTACGTGCGTCTGTTTGATACATTTTGAAAGGTCCTTTTTTCAATACTTAAATGGCAGTTTTTCCTACCCCTTTTTATACTTCAACTCGTGTTTTCCCTGCCCTTTATTTACCGCATAGGTCCGTCGCTCAATGTTGAGCATTTTGGACCGCTCTAAATTAAAAAGCATATTTAATAGAAGGTAGCAAAGCGAAAAATACAAGTTTGAACATTTTGTTGAATAAGTTTGAACATTTCTTTCCTATACTTCGTGAAATCCCTACCCTTTCATATACTTCAACTCGTGAAATCCTTACTCTTTTATATACCTCCAGCCTAAAAAAGGTACCTCTTTCGGGCGCATTATAGGAAGTCCCCCCCCCCCCCAAACCCCTCCCCGCGGGGGGGGGGGGGGGGGGGGTATAATATAATCTAGAAGTTTTGACGCAAAGGACAAAATATCGTTTACTTGGAGTTGTACTGTGATACATTAACATTCAATGGGTGTCTGTAGTGACATCGAAATATGGGCGAGCGGTCGCTTACCAGCGGCTAAAAAAATAGAAAAACATGATTCAATCAAATCATTAGGGTTGAAAGTGGAAAACACGAAAAACGCAGGTGACACACTACGAGAGTGCTAATAGCGTTGTTATTTAAAATGGGTAACCTGGTGGTAATATTTCTTTTCACCCTTGGGCTTTCTTCAGGATTTCTGCCTCTCCTTTAACCCATTGACACCTGAACCGCCCGTAACCGCCCGTACAAGACTCCACTGCTTTAAAAAATTGTAACTTTCTCAATCGTGCGAACATTGCCTTAACTAGCAGTTGTGAGCATTGACTAGAAAGTCTTTCAAATTGAGATACCCAATAAACACAAAAAAGTCAGCGATTTTTGCAGAATATCAGCGTTTGAATTTGGACAATAACAAAAATTACCGTTTTTAACGTCATAGAAAAACAACAAAAATCACGTTTTTGCCTTTAGTTTTTTTTATTCAAATCATCATGGCAAACCCAAAAATCAACATTCACAGCAAAATTCAGTCCTAGTCCTAGCTTAGCAGTGAATTTTTTTGCTCTTATTCGTTGCTCGGGCCGAGCTCTAGCCTCTCGTTCTAATGCATACTGACCTTGCCTCAATTTTCAATATCACCACCGCACTGCATGCTGGGAAATGGCCAAGAATTTTGACAGCGTTCGTTTCTTTCCGCACACATTTCATATTTATACCAAGTCCACAGCCACTCCGACCCACCGCCGAAATTTCACGCTTGTTGTGTTCTTCAGTGGTCGCAACTTCCAAAATATGCCGCGGTAGGTCGAGAAATTCATCCAGAGTCGAGTCCCAAAGCTGCTTCGTTTCCAGGCGGCCATTTTTCCAGTTCAACGAGCAACGAGCCAAATTCGCAAACGAAGTACAACAACTAACTCGCTTCATTGAGAAGTGGACTCTGAACTACCTCCAAGCTTAATGATGCTCACCAGGCAGTTACTAAAGATGAAAAATGGCTGTGAACTTACCAAAAATCGTAGATAATTCATATTGGACCCTTTATTGCAAATCAACCAAGCAAAATGAGATCGTCACAATGACGTTTCCAGTAAACTCGAGCCTTCAGTGTTTTAGAACAGCAGCACTTTCAATGGTAACTCCAAATATGCAGTCACGAAATCCTATGGGGCGTGTGTATGCAGAAAATCACTCAAAAACGTAAAAATCCTCAGGTGTGAATGGGTTAATTAGTACTCGTCCCTGTTACAAGCAACATACTTCTTTAATATTCGTGGCCGCTTATAGCTTCGTCTTCCAAGACACATACTGATTATTTTCGGAAAGGAATCGCTCATATTTAGCGGCAATCAGATCCCATTATACTTTGAAATTTAGCAGCCATATCTTTACCTGTTAAACCAAACAAAAATGGGTGACATTGGTCGTTGAATGCGTTGAAATACAAACGTTGGTTTTGTTGATGAAGTCGTCATAGCACTTTAACATTTGAAATTCAACCGGAAAGTAAAACCTTATGCGTAGAAGCGTAATTTTTTTTTTTTACCTTGTTGCGCATTCATTTTTAAACGGCCAATCAAAAAATTCAAATTTTTGTCCGTTACCAGAGCTACACGAGACGCAATTGAAAAAAAACGTGGAGCTCTGGGGACGAGAATGGTTTCGTTCTTGTTAGGACTCATCAGCACGACATGGGAGAGGCTGTACCTTTCCAAACAAGCTCAGTGATTGGTTAACAAAACAATAGCCCTAGACCTAAACACAATAGAAGCTACAGTACTACGGGGCCAATAAAAAAAGAGGTCTGGAAGAGCTACAGTACTACTCCACGACATAGCTGTCGAAAGCCCTATGTAGAATTTCCGAAAGTGGACGCGGTCGCTTAGTAGTTACGGACCCTTACGAGAGGTGGTTGTGGTCGCACGTGCAGGTTCGACTGTATTTATTTTATGGCCAGCAAGTGGAACTTTTAGATTTCCTCCCCATCGTGATGTTACCCTTATGCCTTCAATTTTCGCGCGGGGTCTTAATCTTGTCATTTTCGCACATCGTTAAAGTTTCGCGAAAATTAACCCCGCAGAAAGGAAATGTAAAGGTACAATTCGTATGCTCTAAAACAAATGTAAGGCCGGATACTATGTAGACAATCCTACTTTCGGCCATATTTTCCCCTCAACTTTACTTTCTTAGTTGATTACAACTTGGTTGGGTAGTTCTTTCGGCACAGATCATTCCAACTGGCTGTCGAGGTATCGCTTTATTTTCACCCTAAAATTCTGGTCCTGTTTGTTCAAAAGGTGGATAGCGCTATCCACCGGATAAATCACTGTCCAGTGAATAACACAAAGGATTTTGTTGATACTTATCCACTGGATAGTGATTTATCCGGTGGATAGCGCTACCCACCTTTTGAACAACCCTGTTTGTACGCTTCACCGTTTGTACGTATTGCTTGCCTGGATCTCGGTCGGAAGACTGGGACCTAGTTTGCAAATTCAAGATGGCGGACGAAGGAGGTGATTCTTCGTCAAAGAAGGCGACTTTGGATTACTCAATCGTCAAGGGCTTTGTAGCTGGGGTCGTCTTTTCACATGTCAACAAGAGACTTTTACTAGGACTACTGGTTGGAACCTTGACTGGAGCATATATACAACAGAATTACCAGGGAATTCCAAATGTCGAGGAAACGGCGAAAAAACTGGTGCAGTCGATTCGAGAGGCGATGGAGAAAAAGAAATCTTGACGACGTACAACAGGCCTCCGAAAAAGAAACGGATCAGTAATTGCGATTGGAATGGTGTGATGCAGTATCTGCCGCTAATTTTCAGACTATTGAATATTCGAACTGAAATTCTGTTATGGGCACGCCACGACAGGGCAAGTGCACAATCGGGAAGGCACTTGATCACATCAGCGTGAAGAAGACAACGAAGCTTGCTTTGCAAGGTTTTTATTTCAAATAACGGACGGAACACCTGGAGCCAGCGACACTCTAAGAGCTGCGTGGAAACAGTGTCAGCAACCACAATAAGATGTGAAGGTGCAAAAAGAACCTTTGGCCTAAACCGTTTTATTTCCTATCCGAGGTGTATAAAATCGTTTGTCAATCAACAGCTATGATTCTCCCCTGGGTCAACCTACTACCTCAGTGTGGTATTCCTCCTCTGTAAAACTTTCCAGTTGCTGTGCAAGTCTTTTTTTTTTCGTGTTGCTTTATGTCTTTTCTCCATAAATTGCATTAAATCTACAAGTAACAAAATTTATGATTCTTCCATGCTATAAACATTATCCCCCCTCACAATACAGTTAATCAGGTTTTGGCTCTTATTCTTTATCCACTCCCTGAATGACTGACTGGCAACATGAATGAGTTATAATACCTTGTCAAGAAACAGCATGGCAAAAATAAATAAAGGTATTAATGAACTCTTTGGATTCCAAGGCTCTTTGGAAACTTTGCCATACATTCTGAACCTTGGTATCCCATCACTTTCACAGGGAATCGCACTTAAGGTGGCTCCTAATAGTTTAAATATTCCCGCATCATGATATATCTATGATATTCATTCACAGCTACACCAGTAAAGTTAAGTGAAAATGTTTAGTACAGGTTTGTAAACACTTAACCAATGAACAAATTTAGGTGGCTACGATATCAAAATTTGTTACCATGGCAACATCAAGAGGCCAAAAAGACCCCATTTTCAACCTTTTGAGGCGAATAACTTCAAAACTGCTCGGTGATTTTTTTTGATTTTTATATATTTTTGTCTGATAAACATAACAAACTTGTGCCAATTTTGAAAAAAATCTGTACATAGGATTCAGAGATGTCATTTTTACATAAATTTAAGGTAGCTCTGAATTCTATGTACAGAATTTTTTAAAAAATTGTTAAATTGTTTATCTTGCCAATTAAAGAAAAATATATCGAAAACAAAAACTTTCACTGTGTAGTTTATAAGTTATTAGCCTCAAATGGTCCAAAATAGTGTACTTTTTAACCTCTTTTCGCGTTGCCATGGCAATGAATGATGACGTCATTTGGATACCACTTTGATGACTGATAAAAGATTTACTGGTTTCAAGTAAAAGATTTTTAGCCGCACCATCGGGCTAGCTGTAATGGCATGCAAAAGACGAGAGGGCTGAACAATATAGATTTAAGAGGTTTAAAGAAGAGATAGAAGAAAGAAAATGATTTTTTGGAAAACTAACAGACAGTTGATACCCACACAAGGGCACCCCAGGTTGTTAGTGGACTAACTTGGTGTCCGTCTATTAATTATTAACTACAAATTTTAATTTTAAAAATTCACTTAATCTTCAATATTTCTTATTTCTCTTTTACCAATCCTTTGAGAAAAACTATTTCCTCCCAAACATACCCAAAAATTGTCCAAAACTTTACAAAAAAACCCATAACATGGATAGGCGAAATGAGCATAGGGTTTTTGGATTGCGTAAAAAGTGAATGAGCTATTTCCATAAAACTCATGTCAAGTGGCGAAAAATGGCGTTTAGGTTTAGTCCCGCCTTAAAGAGGCCAGTGCTTATCTCCAGCCCCCGTAGCATTAACAAAATAATATTCTGCAGTTCCAGTTAAAAAACAAACTGCTCCTGCCTCCCGTCCCCTCCCCCCATGGAAGGCCACTGGAAATCCCTGGAGTGGGTGGGCTTAGTTGCAAAACCCAAAGTGGGGGGGGGGGGGAGTATTGGAGAGTATAGATATTTTCTGGACCAACACGTTACTTTTTACTCTGCAGTGGTTGCAAGGTTAATCCCCCCATAATTTTGTTACATTTTCTGTGCAGCTGCAGAACTTGTTATGAAGAGACTAGACTCAGATCATTGGTTGTACACTGTTCCAAGCTCTAAAATAGTGGGGTTGAGTAAAAACATGAATACAAACATCCATGCTAAGAACTGAATTATTAATTTTTGATTAGGTAATTCTAATTTAGTTGATGTTAATGTCCAGGTTGGGAAAGCCTGGAACACGCTAATGAAAAGCCTCGCATGTTAACCACAAGACCACCATGTCTGCGATTCATTTATTGCTTAAAAACTATGCAATATGTGTTAGTTTGAGTTATTTGATGTCCGTAATACTTTACAAAACTGATATACTGTATTTTTACAGCTTGTCATTAACAACAGAGCACACATTATTATGTACATAAATAACAGATAATAAATAACCTACTTTCATATTTATTCAATCATGCGATCACTAGCATTAATTTGTACTGCAAAATGGCTCATGCGCTTGCATAACCTGATGCAAACAATCAAGGAAGAAGAATATTAACTTTCAAATTTTGAAAGTTTAAGTCAACTTAAGCTACAGGTGAGGGCTTACAAGAATGGCCATTTGTAACTCATAAATGCGCAAAGCGTTGAAAAAAAATCTGCAATTTTCACCATCTGTTGATCGGCTGAGGATTTCAGCCACAGGGCAAATATTAAAACCACTTTGTACAGCATAATATACAACACCTCATGAAGAACTGCTTAGTGGCTTTCATGAAATGGTCATATTTTAAGATCTGGTGGACTCAATAGTTAGTCACCTTCTACTGCTCAGTATCTTTCATTTTTAACTCATGAATATGCGAAGCATTGAACAAAATGTGACATTTGGGTATAAATTTCATTCGATTGCTTGCTCGATCTGCTGTAAACATTGAGCCCGCGGGTCAGTGAACATTAAGCCTGGGATATGTACTGGTCATGAATGGGGTTAGTTTCTAGAGAAACTGTGGTGCTGCGTCGGTGGGGGGGATGAAACACGAGAATTTAGTTTTATCGACTGAGTCGATAAGGTAAATTGACCACCGTCAAAAGATTCAAGTAGCTGACGTTTCGAGCGCTAGCCCTTCGTCGGAGTGAATCAAGGAATTGTGGGTAGTGTGTGGTTTTATATAGTAAGCGGTGGAGCTACGCTATTGGTGGAAATTTGGTGACGTGAAAAACAAATGTAAATTAGTTGAATGAAAAGCGTTCTTTCCCCACGGAATCAACGAACGCTTTTCATTCAACTAATTTACATTTGTTTTTCACGTCACCAAATTTCCACCAATAGCGTAGCTCCACCGCTTACTATATAAAACCACACACTACCCACAATTCCTTGATTCGCTCCGACGAAGGGCTAGCGCTCGAAACGTCAGCTACTTGAATCTTTTTATGGTGGTCAATTTACCTTATCGACTCTGTCGATAAAACTAAATTCTAATGTACTGGTCACCTGCCTTATCCATGGGTACAGCGTTGGAGAGAGGGGAGGGTGGGGAGTTAGACACAGGGGGTGGGGATTGGGGGAGCAAAATACCAAGGAGAACGGAGGGTCCGAAGGTTGTTTTATATACATGAGTTGGCTCACAGGAGCCTTTGATCTATTTCTTTGATAAAATAACACATGACCAGGTTTACATGAGTTGATCAAAAATGGCAATGCAGCCAATCAAAGACTACACTATATAAAACAAATTTTACAGTGAGTCATTCAACACTACAGCCAGCTATAGTAGATGCAGCATTTTGAGTGGAAGTAAAAACCACTTGCTTGCAACTTGGACAAGAACCTTTAACAAAAATTTTAACCAAGCTCAAGACATTCCCGATACTCTTAATACTCCCATAGAATGTATACACTGTACAATATAATTTCCTAACTTGAACATCAAATAACTTCTTCGTCTGTTGTAACCCTTTCATTTGCCAGCAGTGCAGGCGTTTTTTTACCACTTTAGTTTTGCAAAGCATTGAGGGCAGGAATACTGAAAGAGGGTTTAACTCAGCTCTTGTTCACCCCAAAAATATAGTCAACACTACAGGCTACACTTTTACATACAAAAGAACCCACATTTAAATTTTTAACACTTCCAAATTATAACCCATTTTGTAAAATATTGACAAACATTTTTGTCCATATAGTCTTAAAATGTAAAACCACATGACAAGGATTCAGGTTTGATTTTGGAGTTGATCAGGAAAGATTTTTTTTTTCTGTGAACTAGGATGGTGACAAAGTTGTTGACATTGCTTTCCAATTTAAGCTGCTTCAAAGAATTCCACAAGATTCTGTAGATCATAGTTGTCAAGCACTTCAAGGAGGATTGGAACCTTACTTTTCACATTCATCCCCTGGAAAAAGAGACAAGTCTGTTCACACAATTATTGATTAATGTCTATTTTCTCTCTACATTATCCAGATACCAAACAACTCTTTACAACCTCTAATTTCGTTGGACCTGGATACATAGTCACGCAGCTGTATTGTTTTTAGGGATAGGGTCCATTGTTGTGTTGTTTGTTCTATTGTTTTCTCAGCAAATCAGAGAAGACCTTGTAAGAGCTGCGTACTGCCCCACATTATCAAGTAAACATGAATGGAGAATAAAGATTAATCATCAAATAGGAGATATTGTCTTGATGTACCACCAAATTCTCATAACTAACATTAAAAGGAATGGTGGGAGAATTTGTATTTTGAGCTTTGGACAAGAGGATTAAGGAATGGAACATAATAATTCATTTACTGTCAGTGGTAACTCACCTTAAATTTAAACTTGTCAATGTAGAGATCAGTGATCATCCCTGATACATTGTTAAGAAGAAACAGGTAAACAACACAAAGAAATGTTTAGAATGGCCCTGCGATTAAATAAATTAAATACATAGGAATTTCAGTGGAAATCCACAAAAAGGCTCATCACTATTATTAACATTAATTACTTTTAATTGAATTCTGTCAATAACTTTGTTCTGTTAAATTGAAAATAAACATTTGTGAAGGATACCATAAAGTCTTTCCAAATGGCAGGGTTGTTTCTTGTATTCTGCTTGAAGATTTTCTGCATCATCTAAATCAAACAAAAATAACAATAAAAAAAACCCAAATAGATTGTTCCTAAAATAGATAAATTATTATTAAATGAATGTTAAATTAGAAAATCACAAAAATGAGAATCAACCATAAGGAACTCGGAAGATTTTTTTCTCTGAGTCCCAGATGGGATTCAAACAAATCTACTAGTATCTGGAGGGTCGTGGGTTCAAATCCCATTTGAGACTCGGAGAAAAAAAATTTCCGAGTTCCTTATGGTTGATTCTCATCTTTGTGATTTACTTATTTAATATTAACATGATCAAGCAGTATAAATTAATGTTGTGGATTAAAATAAATGATTCTTACCCAAAATCTTCTGGTATTCTGGAGCAAAAAATCCAATGTCACTCTCGTGCATCTGTAGTTCCTATAAACAGGTTAAACCAGAAACCCATAAGTGGGTTGAAACGTGTAACGCGCATTCACAGCTTCTGAATATTCATTTTTTTGCTTAGCACCATATTTGGAAACCCCTAGGTCCCTCGAGATTGGCAGCAAGTTGTTCTAGTGAATTGATTGGTTAATATTTTTATCTGGATTTTCCAAATATGGCTGTAATAACTTCTTAGCAAATTGAATAATCGGAAGCTTGTTTTGAAGTGTACAAGAGACAGTTGCACGTTTCAACCCACTTATGGGTTTCTGGTTAAACATGTTATGAGTAAAATCACAGACATGCAACTCAATAAATTATATGCTCAGACGCTGGACTGCAATACATACACTCTCGGGTGTCTGCTAATAAATAATAAGAGGGGGGGGGGGATGTCACTCCCCTTAAGGTTTTTCCCGATTTATTTTTAAGACCATGTATTATTAGTACATGCCGTCTTTAATAGCTGTTCATTTATCCTTGAGACCCATTTTCGTAAAGTTTGGAAAGAATCGGTTGCATGAGGAATGTTAAATTATTCACATATTATATTTTACATATCAAACATAAAACATTTTCAATTTCTGCACTTTTTCATAAGTGATAAAAGATCTACACACACTAACCTTGAGTCCTTCTATAAGCTGGACCTTCTTGGCTAGTAGCAGCTGATATTCAAGTTTGGGATGAATGAGGTTCAGTGTGTGCACCACAGAGTCTTCATTGAGGTCTACAATGTAATGATCATCGTTTATTACAAAATAACTGAATGTGCAGTGTGATTCATGACCATAAATGATAATGATGTGGAAAAAAGGAGATAAATAAGTTCTCACAATAAAGCTTGACAAACCATAAGAAATATTGAGGTTGATTTTTCTTTTTGTTGCTTCTTTGGTGAGAACATCCTTGAGAATTGATATTGTCGAGATATTGTCTGATTTGAAGATGGCTTCTCCTTTCCTAAAAAGGATAAGAAAATTAGAACAGAAAAAATCTAGTGAGAACAGGAAATCAAAGGCTTGGGACTATTATGAAGCCAACTTGTAAATATGAAACATTCGGACCCCTCCCCCCCGCTACTAGGCATTTTGCTCCACTGACACCCTACCCCTGCATCCGACTCCCCACTCCCCACCCCTCTCTCAATGCCATCCCCATGGGCAAGCCAGGTGACCATCACACATCGTGGGTTCAATGCTAACAGCCCATTGACCTTGACAAACAAATCAAATGAATTTTATCTACAACTGCCATTCGTTCAACGCTTGACATATTGACAAGTCAAAAATCCACTTATAAAATTAACCATTTTAGTTTACTTAACTTACTTGTACTGACAGTCTAACTGAGTGTCAAGAAACGTTGACAGAAAATGAAAGCTGACTTGTTCCCCAGCTGGAGTTCTACAAAAAACAACAACAGTTGATAGCAATGTTTAAGGACTGAAAAGGCAATTATGCTTACTGGTAATACCAATACTGTGTAGTCATATTCATGGTGTACTAGTTTTGGAACCCAGATGGTACAAGTTTAGAGAAGACATTTTTACTCGATTTATAACCCTTTCACTCTCAGAGTCAGTTATGGAGACATGTAGTGTAGTTCTAACTTTTGAGTTTGTTAACGAAATCCTATGGTGTGACCATTCAAATGAAACCTCTTTGGCAGCACTTTTGTATGGTACCATTTGTTTTTCAATATCTTATAAAATGAAATTTGGAAGTTTCCTGAAATATTTTGATTTTTGGCACTCTTGGGAATTAAAGGGTTAAATAAAAAATTATACAGGAAACAAATGGCAGTACAGGACAGTTAAATAACAAACCTGTCAGGAACCTCTGGAAGACAGAAGCAGACCCAGGAGTGAACTTCAGCGAGGCTGAACTGACCCATTAACTTCAGTGAGTTCATTGGCCTGACAAGTAAAAAGTGGCAAAAATTACATGGAGTTTGCTCTAACAGTAAGGGAATCAAAACAGAAGAGAGCACTTAATTTTGGACTTTTCTAAAATCTGAAGTTCTAGACGGCTATTTGGGCAATCTGGAACATCAATAACTTAGTTTCCAATTTGAGAAATAAGGGACTAAACATAAAGAAGCTACCAACAAAGCATTTTTACTCATGAATACACAAAGCGCTAAATAAGTTGTAGCATTTGAGTAGAAATTTCACTTCATCAGCTGTAAACATTGAGCTGAACACTTTGGAAATATCTGCAAGGGCCAACGGACAATGCAAAAGCGTCGGATCCTGGTGGATCTAGTCAGCAAATTTAATATAAATACGAAAACTAATAAAGCAAGGCTGACTGTACAACTGGGATTATAATATTCTTTCCAATATTTCATCAGGCACGGCCTGACTTCTTCAGGGAATAAAATGACTACAAGAAAAACGTAACAATATAAATCGCCAAGAAACAAAGGATATAAGATTACAATGGAAAGACGTTACATTTCAAAAATATAAAATGAAAAGTTACAATTCAAATTTAAGAGAAACAAAAGAATATAAGATAACAAGATAAAACTAATGAGCTCACAATATGAAAAGATGACCTGCCTAACCCATGGGTATGGCTTTTGGAGGGAGGGGAGGGTGGGGAGTTGGATACAGAGAGTGGGGGATCAGTAGAGCAAAATGCCTAGGAGAGGGTCGGGCAGGTGAACATCGAGCCTGGGATATGTAATGGTCAGCTGCCTTACACATGGGGGCAGCATTGGAGGGAGGGGAGGGTGGGGAGTTGGATACAGGGGGTGGGAAGTCAGTGGAACAAAACATCTAAGAGAGAGGAGGGTACGAAGGTGTGCAAAATCTTTTATTTGGAGCATTTCATATTCACGAGTTGGCTCATAGGAGCCTTTGATGTTTGATGACTTACTTTGATTCATCAAACACATGAGTCCTTTGGTGCAGTGACAGTGGTTTAATGCTGTATTGCCGTACTTGACAGGTCTTGGGTTGAATCCTTGGCGTAATGTAGGCTTGCAAAGTGCCATACTGTCCTTCTATTGATCTGATCTAAAATAAAATACATTAAGTCAAGTAAATGTGAATGTAATGTTGACAGTAAGTTGTAGTTAAATGTATCATATGAATGCTTGGAGAATCGAGTGTGATCAGTGTGCTTGTGTTTTGTTCTACAGGAAAAGACACATAGGTACTGGTATTATACAGTGAACTCTGTCTAAGCCAGACACCTCAGAACCAGCTCTAACTGTCCGCCTTAGAGAGATGTCTGCTTTAAAGAGGGTTTAGTTACAGACAATTAAGTGAAATTTGGCTTGAAACAGCCAGCCACTGATGTCCGCCTTTGAGGTGTCTGCCTTATGGAATCCAGGTTAAGCTTTGGCCAAGTGGGCCACCTGTGGCTCGTGTATGACTTGACTAGATTGTACCTAGAATGCTGTTTGTGGATTTCAAGTTTGTAACAGGTTTGTAACAGGTTTGAGGTTTGGGAGCAAATGCATTCTGCTCCAAGTTCTCTGTTTGGGTACTTCTGTCCAGTACTGAAAACCCCAACATAAATACTAAATTAATACTAGGAAAAACTTTAACCGCCACCTCTCCCCCCCCCCCCCCAAAAAAAAAATATATATATATATTTGTACCCATTGTCACTTTAAATTCAAGTACCCTCTTGGCATCCCACACAACAGCACTCAGATCAGTTGTAAATCCTAATGACAATACTGCTGGTTTAGGAATCGGATAAAATTGTCATCAGTTGAGTATTATTACTTTTGTTTCTTAAAATAAAAATTCCTGTCTTTCTCACTGCCAATGTGCATGACTTCTGAACTCCAATTAAATCTGGCCCAAACACTGTGCATTTCTAAATTATAACAGGATTTACTTGCAATGAGGTCACAAGAAAATTTCAATACAAACACACCTTTAATTCCAGTCTTGTTGTGTTTGCCTGACATCTGTAAGTTGCCAAGAGAAAATTTCCATTCTAAAAAACAATGCAGTAATTAGTAATAGTAATTGGACTGAGTGGAGTACAATTCAGGGAGTAATCGGGCAAGTAATTTTACGCGCGAGGACGATTTGAAATTCAAGCACGATTACCCCTGAATTGTACAATATGAAGTTCAATTACTATTTAATTGCATCAATAACAAAATTCGAGATTTAAAAGTCTATGTGGTCTTTTTTGTGCTCAAAACGCCAAGGATACTCAATATCAGTTTGAAAGTAGGAGGAAAATAAGCAAAAAAGAACCCATGTAAGTGCAACTGATTGACGCGCGTGCAATGTAGGTGTCCAATTACAGCTATCCAATTACAAAAAGTTGTAATTGGATAGCTGTAATTGGATAGCCGTAATTGGACACCCACGTGACCGCGCGCCAATTACATAAGAAATAGGCACACGGATGACCAATCGCAATCGAGAATTTTGTTATTGATACGATTATTAAATAATCGTAATTAATTATATAAATTTTATATAATTAAATATAAAATAATGACATAAAGTAGTTGTGGTGTCGTAAGTATTGTTGATTTCAATTAAAAATATATATATATAATATAAAATAATGAAATAATATTAATACAGACTTTCCACAAAATGCTACATCATTAAAATTTTAATTTTCTACCTTTTTACTCTCGGCATCTAATTTTTCTTAAAATGATACAAGAAAAACAAGAATACGTCCCTGATTACTAATATAAAAAGGTGAAATTGTCATGATTGATATACATATTCTCCCAACTAAAAGTACAGGAAATGTATAGAAATAAATAGGGAGCATTTCACTTTTTAATCTGACCTCAATATCACAGGCACTGTAGCTAACCACAGCAGAGTTCTTATCAACATCCAACAGATCAATAGGAACATCACTCTAGTGCAAACAAAACAAGGTGGTTAACATGTCATCTATAAATTTCCAGAACTTCAATACAAATCAGGTTACAAGAAATAGAAATTTATCAACTATGTGAGCTTTTGCATGGGGTAGGGGGGTAGGGGGGGAGGGGGGGGAGGGGGGGAGGGGGTTACTCTCATATACAAGCTAATTATGCCCATACATGTATGTGCTGCAAAAGAAAAATGTGCTGCTGTGAAGAGTATGGTATTCAAACAGTTTAGTATGTGATTGGGTATAGAAATCACAGAGTTTAGATTTAGAATAGGGTATCATATAATGGTAATTGAACTGAGTGGAGTGCAATTTGGTCTGAAATCATACACGTGATTTCAAAATCGAATGAGCGTGCAGCGCAAGTTCAATTAGAAATTGTTAGTATGATTCCCTACCAAAATTGCACGACACGAAATTCAATAATTATTGCCCTTTATTACATCCATTTTGAAATTGCACAATTTAATTGCCCAAAAACAGGATTTTAGTCAGTACCAATATTGTATTGATCCAGTAGCTGGTTTGTAAAAAAGAGCAACCGGAAACCCTTTTACATCTCATTTTGTATGCAAAACAGAAAGACTCAGACATCATGTGTAGAGATGCGATTAAGAGCAAAGATGCGATTTAGAGCAAAAAATAGTGCAATTTAGAGCAGATACGATTTAGAGCAAAAAATAGTGCGATTCGTACTGCTGTCAGTCAGAGCCAATCAGATCGCAAGGATCGCCAGTGATTTCAAAATGGATGTAATAAAATGGGAAACTGATCGGTGGTATGAAGATATCTAGAAATTATGAAAACTAGCGAGTCTGGGATAGCATAGGGATTTTTGGTGTCTCGTCTAGAAAAGGGTTGTAAAATGAAGCTGAACATGGTCTGGTATAGGGCAAGAGTTTCAGAGTCCCACCCGAAAATATACAGAGTACCCCACTTCAATTATACAAACCTGTAACAAGACATTGTCAATTGGAATCTGGACTTCAATGCTCAGTGTGTAACTTGCATCATCTCTGTTCAGGGCAAATTTGTCATTGATTGCAAACTGAGGAATTGCTGACAGGGCATTTGCAGAGTGTGCTGTACACTGGTATTTTTCTCTTTCTTTTAATACTTTCTGTTGAATAGTGTCTATTTCCAGTCTGAAAATAAAGTAACAATTTAGTTAATAACACTAGTAAATGTTTAGAAACTATCATCAACAAATCATCATCATTGATTCATCACCATCTGCAAATCCAGACGATGTAACACACCCTGATGACAATGCCAAACTGAGATCAATTTTGTGCAAGTAATGCATTGTCATGGGGAGTGTTGTTAGGCTGTCACGCTGTTACAGGAAGCAAGGGATGGCACAGTGGTGAGAGCACTAGCCTCCCACCAATGTGACCCACAATCCTCGTCACATTTGTTGGGACACATCGCGTCTCCGTGCCTTCTCTCTCCCTCCTCAATGTTGGTTTGCCATTTAATGACCACAAAGCCGCAAAATTCAACATTGGGGGGAAGGACGGCGAATGTTGGGGTAAATATGTGTTATGCGTGACATGTCCCAACTAAATATGACGGGGATTGTATTTGGGAGATAATCGTTGAGGCGTTGATTGACAACAATTATGATTAAATGAAATCAAGGGCACGAATGACGGAGAGTGTTGTGTGTAAATAGTATTTGCGTAACATTGCTATTTTCAGGGATGTGATGTAACAATTTAGGGTTATTTGTGGTTTTTGGGTTGTATATAAGGGAGGCAAGTAAAAAGTATAGAATAAGAAGTATAGTTCCACTGGGTAAGGAGGACCGACAATACAATTTCAGATGGCTTTCAAGTCTGTTATCAATAGCGTGATGCGAGCTCGTGTATATTATTTATGCAACATTAAGGGTATGTCTATACGTGCAGTAGCACAAATCTGTCAAATTTCGCGTGGAAGTGTGTGGAGAATCAGGAAAGAACGGTTCGTTGCGAAAATTGACTGTAAGGAACGCGCTAAAACGGGGCCACGTCCTAAGTTGAGTGCGAGACAGAAAAGACAATTACTGAGGTCGATAGTGCGTTTACGAGAAAGGGAAGGGAGCTTCACTTGCAAACGGCTCATGGAAGAAGCAGGAATCTTATCAAGCCAGGTCTCCGTAAGAACAGTACAACGGTTTCTGAACTCTGAGGGGTACCATTATTTGCAGTCACGAAAAAAAGGTCTCCTTACCACTGCTGATATGGTAAAAAGATTGAAGTTTGCTCGGAGAATGAAAAGAGAGTACAGCCCTGATGTGTGGACAACACAAGTCGGATTCTTTCTTGATGCCACTTCTTTTACCTACAAGAGAAATCCATTAGACCAGGCCCGAGCGCCAAAGGCACGCATTTGGAGAAAACCGTGTGAAGGTCTCACTACCGGTTGTTTAGCAAAGGGACGAAAAGAGGGGACTGGTGGCAAATATGTGAAGTTGATTGTGGCCATCTCCTACAATAAGGGTGTTATCGCTTGTCACCCATACGAGAAAATGACTGGTCAGTTTTTTGCTTCGTTCATTGAAGAGTATATTCCGCGTATGTTTCGTGTGGCGCAGAAGGGAGAGAACAATTTATTCCTGCAAGACAACTGTCCATGTCAGAACTCAGCCTTGGCTAAAGCTGCGATGGCAAAAACAAATTCCATTTCATTACCTCTGTCGCCAAAAAGCCCGGACCTTGTAAAGCACGCATACATTGTAAAGTACACGAAATTCATGGCAAGAAAATCATGTTTACATTTGCTAATTAAGTTATGCAAAATGCTCACATCAACTGCTTTGTATGTGATCGAAATACAGTCTTTGTAATCAACATGTATTACAACCTTTGGAAGTCAAGGGATGAATGGCTCTTAACTGAGCTACAATACATCGCTATTTACCACTTTTCCTTTCCAGGAAACTCAAATCGCTTCCCGTGTTCAAAGTGTACACGAGTCTCCACCAAATATTAATTGAATTAACATCAGATATTTCAATTCAACAAACTGTGGATCACTTTGCACAGCGATGAAAAAAACACCTTTTATCAGCTCACACTCGTTAAAAAAGACCTAAAATTGTAAATGTACTTTATTAGCATCCCATTTATGAAATTGGGTTGTTCTTACTCCGTCCAATTTTAGCATTTAAACCGATTACAGTATGGTGACTCGTTATGGAGACTCGTGGAGACTCGTTAGATGAAAATAGAAACACTCAATTAACTTTGCGGAAAAATTAACTCCGCAAAGCAACGCGCACATGGTGGGACAATCTCTTGGTCTTTCTCTGCAATTTGAAAATGGAACGAGAAAATTTTCCAGCGTACATGCATCATTTGGGATTCGGTTTGATCGAGGGTACCCCCACGCACTAAACAAACCTCTTCTTTGCTGGTGCAAAAGATTGGCGTATCGCGCGCGAACTCAATGTCTTGTGCGAAATGTGTTTTGGGAGCAGGTAAATGCACCTTTTGCCCCTCTAAAAGTAATAATAAATCGTGCCATGGGATAATTTGCGTGCACCAACGGAAGTCATTCAAGAATATCACCTCTGCACTTTCCGCTCCTAGCCACGCAAAAGTGGTGGTAGCGGGATTCGTAAATGTTTTGTAAACTGCATTGAGTGGATTAAGCAAGAAGGTTTTGGCGCAATTGGCTGGGCCTTTGATTAGAATATTTCGATATTTTCCACGCCCTTTCTCTAAAAGCGTTTGCACTGCTTGTGCAAACTCATCATGAGCAATGTCATTGCGCGTCAGAACTTCTTTCGCCATCCTTAGCCACTTACCCTCGCAGCCCACAACACACAGATTTTCAAGTTCTTTGTACAATATCTCAATCCTTGTTAATCTCGACCTCTTCAAATCCGCTTCAGCATTTTGCATTTCCCAGCCCACAGTCAGAGCTTCGTCCACTGCCTTGGCTCCTTTGTTTGCAATAAACTCTGCCAAGTCAGTTTTTCCTTCGTTTTTTTTGTTGATTGGCTAGCGCCATAAGCTCCATTCTCGTCTTAATGCCTTTTTCGACTGCCAGCTGTGAGACGTCATAAATTGTTAGTGCCTTACGCTTTCGCTTTCGTTGCGGTTCGTTACCACCAAGTCGCCGATTTTCCAGGTGCGCATGACTTGCATGAGCCGTTGATGGCTCGCCAATCTCCCGTAGATCAGGGTGATTCGGCGATTCGATGGCCTCCTGGTCCTCTTTGGTGGTATATCTCCAAGCCGTGTAGTAATTCTCATGACGGCTGCTGAAGTTCACTTGAATACCATATTCATTGTCAATGTAATTTCGCACCCTCAGCCATCTTCTACGCCGGCTTAACTTTACAGCCAGGTGGTAGTGCATTCCCCCATCGCGGTGAGTTTCCCGGCTACAAACCCATTGAACAACTAAACAATCGTTCTCCGGATTGGCGTTTTCAAATCCATCTAATACGATGCGAGAAAAACTTTCGCGTGATGGCACAATATCCATGTTCGCCTGGCTATATGTGATCAGATATACTCGTCGCATTTCTCTTGGGTTTAACTCCTCTCGATCCAGCTGAACGGTTTCACTGCTCTCGTCCCGCATTATGATATCTCAGTCTTGTTCAATTTTGAACCTGTTACATGTTTACTACTCAGAGTTGTTTGTTCAATACATTTACAGCCCTGCACATGTCACAGCTACCATCCTTCGAAAATCACATTTGTAACTCCTAATTTGATTAGAAAATAGTCAAACATACGAGCTGCCCTGTTAGATTGCCACTAAAATTCTCAATTCATTTTTATCTCAGTGTTCCGTTTAATTTCCGGTATCAACCAAAATGCACAACACTTTACGTATGAATTAACGTGACTTTAAAAATCCTATGAATATACCGAAAAAATCATTTTCGTTACGTTATATTCCTTCGATAACAATTTTCCGTCTAACCCTTCCTCCGCGAAGAAATCATCAACGCAGTTCTTCCCACCGATTCAATACACTTTACCGCCACTTTTCACTTTGAGAGCACATACTTTAAATTCCGATAAAATACAATCCTCGTCACATTTGTTGGGACACATCGCGTCTCCGTGCCTTCTCTCTCCCTCCTCAATGTTGGTTTGCCATTTAATGACCACAAAGCCGCAAAATTCAACATTGGGGGGAAGGACGGCGAATGTTGGGGTAAATATGTGTTATGCGTGACATGTCCCAACTAAATATGACGGGGATTGCAGGTTCGATTCCCTGCCTTGGCATCATATGTGGATAGAGTGTTTTCACATGACGTCATAAAAATTAAAAAATCTAAAGTATACATCCTACAAAGCTGTTTCTAACATGGTATGTGGATACCAGTGTTATAATCTTTCATAAAAAGTTTCAGGTTTTAACGATGTTTTGTTTTCGATTTATAAAGGTTGTAAATGTGTCACGCAATTCGTCACGCTATTCGTCACACTATTTCAGAGGCTTATAAGCCGATTTCATGCCTCTTATAGTGAATACAATATTTTGTGACGAGATTTTTGGTTTTATTAAGACTTTAAAGTCTTTAAATTTTTGGCCGCCATGTTGGTGTTCCTAAGTGGAACACCAAGATGGCCGCTCCATACATTTCTTACTAAAAATGTCTATACTTGTTCGCCTATAACAATAATATAATGAAATGCTCTTGCGCTTCGAAATGTGGCCCAGATGTGTAGTTTTAAACTCTCTACAATTCCATGAACATTTTAGAATCGAAAACTGCTTCTGAATTTTGATATGATGTCAGTGAAAACGCTCTATTGAGTTTGTTGTTAGTTCTCATCTTTGCTTCAAGGGTTTTTTTTTCTCCGAGTACTCTGGTTTTTCCTCCTTCCTCAAAAACTAACATTTCTAAATTCCAATTCGACCAGGAATTTTTAGAGGGCCACCCTTATTAACCAATACTTAGCATGGTGCCACCCTGTTTAAAAATTGTTATTTCATATTTTATTTATTTTGTCATTAGGGGCCAGGGGCTGGGATTTTGCCTGGCTGTTAAATGTTTCAAAGCCCGGCTACTTTCAATTGATAGAAAAACAACATTGGCAACACTCCAGAAACCAAAATTTCCTTGGCTGCATTTTTCACTTCCCTACCTATTAAAAATAAACAAATTAATTAATTAAAAGTGCAAACTTGCAGCATGGTTGTGCATGCAACTCTGACAGCAACACACTAGCATTGCAAAATTACATTTGGTTTAAAACTCAGACTAGGGACATGCACACCCCCCTCCCAACCCTAACAGGCCCTCTATGCAACCTGTACCATGAAATAGCAAACGTGCGGTGCTGTAGTGCATGAAATAACAGTGACACGCAAATCTCATGAAATTGCAAAATTACTAGGGACATGCATGCACACTCCCCCCTAACAAGCACTCTATACATTCTGTACCTTGTTCATAATTTGCATGTGAGAACATACCCTTAAATTGCGAGTATAAGCACTTGTAATGTTTCTTACCTAAGGTTGTCAATTTTCGCCTGCACCTCTTCACTGATTGGCTCTTGTGTTGCTGTTGTGGGCCCTGCCTCTTTCTCCTGAGGTTCTGTTGTAAGACCCACCACCCACCCAGCATATGTTGCTGCTACTACCTCATCATAACCAGATGAACTCACACAACCACCACAAACAGATGTAATGCTTTCATTCATGGTCTGAAATCAAATCAGCACAGTTTATGAGGAACATGCAGTGTTCATCAAGTCACAAGCATGGCACAAAGAAAAAGGTCTGAGTTCCTAATGGGAATTGAACCAATGACCTGCTGGTCGGGTTGGATGCTGGGTCAGATCCCGGGTGGGGGGGGGGGGGGGGGGGGGGGGGGGGGGGGTACTCCCTATAATGGGCTATACTGGGATGCTCCGCCCGAAAGGGGTACCTTTTTTAGGCTGGAGGTATATGAAAGGGTCGGGATTTCACAAGTTGAAGTATGTGAAAGGGTAGGGATTTCATGAAGAATAGGAAATGGTAGCGAAAACACAAGTCGAAGCATAAGAAAGGTAGAGAAAACTGCAATTTAAGTATTATAAAAAGGGACTTTCAAAATATATAAAGGGGTACCGTTTCTGTCAAAAACGGTATATGAAAGGGTAAGGGTTTGGACCTCGGGGCGGAGCATCCCCGTACAAAACTTGTTGAGTACCCCCCCCCCCCCCCCCCCCCCTCCCCCCTCCCGGGGGTCAGATACTCATGTCATTACCAAGATAGATAGATAGATAGATAACTTTATTTATACACGGTATTTCCATCAGTTCAAATTATCATAATCAGCTAACTACCTAACTTCCTAACTTCCTAACTACAAATGAGAGGTAAAATAGGATAATAAGATTAGCATTTTACCATATTTCTTTACTTGTCACCACACATGACGCTTTCAATATTGTTGATCCTAGCAGTATGCAGGACGTGCATGATACATGTTATATAACCCTAGTAAATGGGTTAGCTTGCTGGTCAGTGTGAATCTGTGCCTTTTTAGTATACATGTAATCCCTAAGGATCTTGGACTACCATCAGTGTGGGTTCACATAAAATGCAATGAGGAATATATAATCTCAAAAGAATGCATACTACACCCATACAAATATTACAATCATACCCGTATTGTCTATCATTTACAAAATAAATGCCAGTAAATAAATAAATTAACACCTGTTTAAATCTATGCACTGGCTCCTCCATCTCATCAAAACCATAAACTTCAACCACACCATCATCGCGTCCAACAAGCACATCGGGCACACCATCAGCCGTAATGTCAAATGTCTCTAATGCCAGCACACCTGTGTGGAGAAAAACATAAATTAAGACAAAGAACACATACAATGACAGGGGTGCTCGTCGTACCTTCAAAGGGTCAAAATTTGTAGATAGGTACAGCTTAGGGTGCTAAAATTTAAAATGACCACCGTTAGAATTGTTGTGGTACCTTTAAGGGTATTGAGACGAAAAAATATGACAGGAAATTTTAGAATTGGTATCTCTTAAAGGTGAGGGAAAAAAATCTATTTCAGCCACACCCACCAAACATGGTTCTGGTACCCCCCCCCCCCCCCCCCCCCCCCCCCCCCCCCCCCCCCCCCCCCCCCCCCCCCCCCCCCCCCCCCCCCCCCCCCCCCCCAAACGGCTGGGCTAGATGTACATGTACATGCTCCCTGCAATAATGGTGTATAGTTACCTACCTCCATTTCGCTTATCATTAGGAATTTCCCACTTGTGATTAGGTGAAGTCCTGAATAATATCAAAAGAAAATACATATACATTAATCCACAGATAAACTTGGTGTCATAACTGAGTGACAGTCTGACATTTACCTTCCCAACTGAATCAAGCCTATTTTCCCATCAGATGTTCCATATAATACTTCTTCTCCAGAAATACCTAAAAACCAAACCATAAAACTATTATTAAACAGACTCTATCTCGATCAATCTACAGATCATTAGCCGTTTTTATGCTAGAGACGTTAAAATTGTCTAGATGAATTCAATGTCTCAGATGTTAAATCCATCTGGTATAAAAACAGGACACATTAATTAATGAAGATGGCCAAAAAAGATTTTCTAAAAAAAGCTATTCTCCGAAGTGACTTGACACTACTAAACTCATTGCCAAATAAATTTTAAGAGCACAAATATAAAAATAGGGCTAAAATTTTTCCCAGTTAAGACTGTTCCGTTTTTATACTAGAGGTATTTAACATCTGAGACGTTAAAGTTGTCTGTTAAGTGCATCTAAACAACACACTTGAAAGAATACTTTAAAGCCGTCAGACATTAAATCTGTCTTGCTTATTTTCCGTTTTTATACTAGACGTTAAAGTCATCTCGAGATGACTTTAATGTCTCAGACAATGTTATCGTCTCCAGAGACACCAGAGATAAGATATTGCAGAGAATGCCAAATGAAACTTGACAAAATTTTGAAGCCTGACAATCTTTAATAACCATGAAAAGTAATTAAAAAATTAGAGAACAATGCATGCCACTGCCATTTTGTAACATAATGGCCAAATTTACATTTTCAAGAAATTCTTAAAACATTCTAATTTATTTTATAAAACTGTTTCTGTTCAGTTCAAAGATTCAAAGACCTCTGATTTGCTTGATTGCTTTAAATTAGAAAAGACTACAAACTGAGTGAAAAATACTTGTTTTTGTGTTGCATATATGGAGACGCTCAGCTGCACGGCAGAAAATTTTAAAATGCTATATCTCCAAAGCCATGTATTGTTTCATGTATTGACATGTGTTGTTTCATTTTATATTGACATGAAACTTGGGACAACGGTTACTATTGCTTGTAGCATAAGCTGTTTAAATTTAAGAATTTTGATGACGTGAGGTGAGGTGAAAACAAAGTATAGTACAATCTTTAAATATATATCTTTCAGGGCCCGGTTGTTCAAAAGGTGGATAGCACTATCCACCGGATAAATCACTAATCCAGCGGATAACACAATGGATTTTGTTAACCCTTATCCACTGGATAGTGATTTATCCGGTGGATAGCGCTATCCACCTTTTGAACAACCGGGCCCAGTAAGTCAAAATGATCGATCCATTCTGATTCACTAATTCAGTTGTTGACCTCACCTCCACTGCCATTATGCAGCGCAAGAACCATAGGTGGGCCTGCAACTTCAACCTCATACAGCAAATCAGAATCCTTTACAGCAGGAAAGAAAGAAAAGAACATCTACAGTAGAGAGTACAGATCCTGGGGAAGGGTGGAAGGTACCCCCATGTAAAAATGACGGGGTGATTGTCGGAAATGTTTTGAAAATCTCCCTTTACAGGTTCCAGAATCTTGTTTTGTGGGTGTGGCTGAAATTCCTTTTCACCACTAAGAGGTACCAATTCTAAAACAACGCATGTCATATTCTGTCATATTTTTTAGCTCAACACAATAAAGGGTATGTCGATCACCTTAGTCATTTGTATATGGGAGTCCTCATAGAACAGAAATCCTTGTAAACATTCTATGTTAGAATCAGGTTATTTAGTCACTTAATGAAACAAAGTCATTTATGAGGGACTAAGACTAAGAATTGATTCACAGTGTGATGGTTGCTTGCATGAGTCATTCTGAGGTTCAACTGTATGATTTTATACTGGACTCAAGGTTTTAGCTAAAACCTGGCTAGGCATTAAGATACAAAATTCCGAACTTTTTTTGAGAATTTTAGGCACCGAAAAGCATTTTACAAAATCTCAGGAATTTAAGACAATGAGTGAAATTTGGTAGAATTTTAGAGCAATACCAGCTTCCAGGTGACACTGACAACTTTACACAAGCAAAAATGTTGTGAAAGCATTTATTTTGTGTTACCACTGACCAACTTGAGTGCTCAACCTCACAGTAGTGTCTATGTTGTACTTCAAATTTTTCTTTGGTTTAATATTTTTTAACCAATTTCATTTTTTTCCCTTTGTCTCAGAATACGATAATGAATCTAAGACAAAGGAAAACAAAAATCAAACTGGTTTGAAAATTTTCAAGCCAAAGAAAAATTTGACCAACAACATCTACAGTGCAACTGATCACTGATTTCCCACACAAATTATGCTTTCCATAAATTCGGTCTCTGTTGGTAGCAAATATGGCTGATTACAGTGAGCCATCTACCAGCTCACAATCAGAAACAAGAGAGAAATTTAAACAATTTTCGAGCATTTTAGAAATTTTAGAGCTTTTTTGGAAAAATTCCAGAATGAATTTTAGCCCATTTTTTGGGAATTTTGTATCTAAGCTTACCTGGCATCTGAGTGCCTAATGGACATACACTTGAAAACAATGGAAAATTGACCTTGTCATGGGAATATCAACCTCATATTCTAACTTGTGTAAAGGAACATGGCTCCATGACTCCTTTTTATCAATTTCTGGCCAATTATGTGTGACAATAATTACCTGTAAAACTCTGAGCACTCTGTCTTGACAACCCAAAACTGGAACTTGTACATCTGTATTTCTAGAATTTAGAATTTAAATCAGAGTAGTAGTCTTTAACCCTTAAATTGCAGAATTTCACTCAAAACACGCTTTTTGGGGTGGATTTTTTGGCCAAATTCGGCGTTTCCAGTGCTAAAAATGTGTATTTGTGAACAGGAGCAAGGTGTTTATATAGTTTCTGAGTGAAAACGATCAATTTTATCTTTCGTGCAGGTGAAATCCAAGACTTTAGAAAGAGTTTTCCCATTTGATTTTTTTTCCTTCTCTCTTTTCCTTTCATCTTTGACCCTCCCTTTCTTTACTTGCTATCTTCAGCTATTTATACACTTTCTTTCAGCTGGAAAAGTTTTGACCCAACCTTTTAAGGAACCCAAGAAATTAATCTGGAAGAATGTCCGGTGTGTGAGTCAAATTTGGCACTTATGTCCAGGATTGCACGCAGCTGCGAAATTTACTATTTTTGCGATTTTTCGTTACAGCTTGCGAATTTTACAAAATTAACGATTTTTCGTTACAGATCTTGCTTATTTTACAAAATTTGCAAAAATTACGAAAAATCGCTAGCTCAATGATTTTTCGGCAGTGTGTGATATTTTACAAAATTTATGATTTTTCGTTACAGATCTTGCGTATTTTACAAAATTTGCGAAAATTACGAAAAATCGCTAGCTCAACAATTTTTCGGTAGTGTGTGATGCTAATTTACTCGCAACCCCACAGGCAGCTTGCGGATTTACAAAATTTGTGAAATTTGCGAAAAATCGCTTGCTACGATTTTTCGTTACAGATCTCCGAATTTTACAAAATTTGCGAAAATTACGAAAAATCGCTAGCTCAACGATTTTTTGGTAGTGTGTGATGCTTATTAACTCGCAACCCCACAGCCAGCTTGCGGATTTTACAAAATTTGCGAAATTTGCGAAAAATCGCTTGCTCTACGATTTTTCGGCGGCGAGTTTTGAAATTTTGCACTTCTTTGTGATGCTAATGAACTCACAACCCCACACTTCTAGCTTGCGGATTTTACAAAATTTGCGAAATTTGCGAAAAATCGCTAGCTCCACAATTTTTGGCACTGTGTTGCAAAATTTTGCGCTTCTTTGTGATGCAAATTACCTCACAACCCCACACAACCCGCTTGCGTTATTTTGCCTGTTCATTGCTTCCCACACTACCTGCTTGTGTTATTTTGCCTGTTCATTGCTTCCCAGAGTAAAGTACGCGACACAATAGACACAAGTGTGTCGATAAATAAAGACCGTGAATACACCAAGCTGGACATGCAATTCAGCACACGACAACAAACAAGGACCGTACACGCATATAAGCGTGTGGCGATAAAAAATACGTCGTAATACACCATTTATAATTTCACCCTGGGCTCTTGAAAATCAAGAAGCTTGACACGCGAATTAACACGTGGCAACAAACAAGGACCGCGATAAAAATACACCAAGCTGGACATTCAAATTAACACACCACCTATCCGATAAAAAATACGTCGTAAATTATACACCATTTATAAATTCACCTCGGGCTCTTGAAAATCAAGAAGCTTCACACGTGAATTAACACACGACAACAGACAAGGACCGTACACGCATATAAGCGTGTGGCGATAAAAAAATGCGTCGAAATACACCATTTATAATTTCAACCCGAGCACTTGAAAATCAAGAAGCTTGACACGCGAATTAACACGCGGCAACAAACAAGGACCGTACACGCATGTATACTTCGTTCTTTAAACGTGTGCGATAAAAATACACCAGGCTGGACATGGAAATTAACACACCACCTATCTACGTTAAAATAACAAAATTTTGACCGTATATATTATCTAAATCCTACGTGGCGCAGTGGCGTTAGGGTTGGACGGACACTGAGCCAGCGGGAGTGCCGGAGCCAAGGTTCTAGACTCGTCCAAGACAGGTCTTTTTTTTGGAACTTAATTACTGGTTTTTTTTTTCCTTTTATTGTTGACAAGTTGTTACATTTCATTTCTATCCCCCCTTTAACATTTCGTATCCACGGGTTGCCTCCAGAAGCCATAAAAATACACCAAGCCGGACACGCAAATTAACACGCGGCAACAAAGGACCGTACACGCATGTATACTTCGTTCTTTAAACGTGTGCGATAAAAATACACCAAGCTGGACATGCAAATTAACACACCCACCAAACAAGGACAAAATGCTATTTATATATGTCCTCGCATTGCTGTAAAACTTTTATAACGGCCTAACCTCGATCCCAGGGCCTTCGCATCCCCACCGTTTATTCATGGTAATAATAATAATATATTCATAGCATTGCGGACAAGATCATCAAAACAGCCTTTAAATTTATCCAATCATTAATTTGGTTCCAAATAATCCAGTGGGGTAACCTGCATTTTGTAGTTCCAGAAATAATCCGTACCCACCTTCATAATGTCATCAAAAATTCCTAGGGAAGGGGGGTCTTAAAAGCCAACATTTCAGAAGCATAGTATCAAGCTAAACTGGAATATCCTGGGGGGATGGTGACTGCTAAACAAAACACCTTCCGTGGAGGGAGTACCCTATTCCCAAAAAATTGCCGTCCCTCAATTAAGGAGGCTAGAAAGGCTTTTTAGCTGCACACGCGACAATGTGCACTCGTCATTCATTGATGCTCGCGTCAGCAGATTTTCACGTGCACCAAAAATGAAAATACTGCGTAAAATCGCACGAACCCAAAATAAATTGTGTATAACATATTCCTCTTCAGCTAAAAAATTTGCTTGGTGTGTTACGTTGAAATTTTTCATGCAAGTAGCATTCAACTTTATATAACATTTGAGACATTTAAAAAAAAACTGTAAAGAGGAATTTTTTTAAAATCTTTAAAAGCCCTTTTTTGATTTAACTTGATTTCCCAATACATTAAGCAAACACCCTCGCGACCCTTGGATTATCTGCTTAATACAGAGTGTCCACTTCATACAAGTTAAAGAAAATGGAAGATATCTCTGTTTTGAGGCCCATCATAAAAGCCCAACAGTGATACCATGGCAATGCCAACCTAGATACATCTATTGGAAGAAATACTTCAATGTTATCTTGATTTCAGGGTTAAATTTGATGGCAATCATCTAATTGTTTTGCCTCCAATTATACTAAATAGAGAACCAGAAAAACTATATTGAGACACCTAGAATAGAAGGGTCCATCAAAACAGCTTTGTTACATCGTCTGCATTATATGGGGTCCGCTTAAAATAAGTTTTACTGTTGTCACCTTATTCGCTGCTGTAATTCCTGGTTTAACAGATAATATGCGGGTATATTTCATAAGTTGCATGGTTTTTTTTGGGGGGAGGAGGCAAATGCAAGCAATGAGTAAAATGTCTGCACATATTATCTGCAAGCCATCCAATAAGGGATTTGATATTTGACTGAAATTCTTGTATTTATAATAGATGTGTCTAAAAACCGGGACACTAAGGTGTTATACACCTTATTCCAAAATGACGGCCAATTTATTATTCTTTTATATGCATGTTAATAAATAGCCCTCTTGGCCTCATTTTCCCTTGAAAATTCTTTTGTATTTTGCACATGCTGACGAGGCCAAGACGGCTAATTTACATGGATATAATGAATAATAAAATGGCCGCCATTTTGGAATAAGGTGTATCAACAATCTACTGTGTAATTTGCGTGTTCTCTTTCCCTTATAAGGTAAAATGACGTCATAGTCTAATAATATTTATTATCGTGAAATGGGAAGAAACCATCACCAAAAGTGATAGAAGCAAATAAATATGAACTGAACAGACAAAATAACGGCTAGAAAAGGCAAAATTTCACAACAATGACAACTTCAAATTCTTGACTGCAGCCTGTCAAAATTTAATGAACTAGAATCATTACAATTCAGGCCCCGGTTGTGGTGGATTATAGTGCTATCCACCGGATAAATCACTATCCAAGTGGATAACTATTAACAAAATCCTTTGTGTTATCCGCTGGATAGTGATTTATCCGGTGGATAGCGCTATCCACCGGATAAATCGGGCTAAACCGGATAAACCAGATAAAGAGGATTGGTACAACATTTCCTTGGCTTCACCTTAGTTGTGACAACACCAACGAATTTGTAAGTATGCACATATTACCTTTATTTTGTTTTTGTTTTGCTCATAACTTGTGCTTCCCCATTAACCATTGACAGTAAGCTCTTGTATTATAACAAGCTTACTATTAATAATAATTATTAATAAACCACTAGTTAAATAGTGTACAGGGTACACTAGCAGCAAACTAAGCTGGGAAAGAGACACTGCTTGTGGTTTAACTAAAAGGGATCTCATCCTCTTTTTATGAGAGTGGCAAATTTAATATTATGTTCAGCGGTCTCACTTAAGCGTATATAAGGAGAATCCATTCTACATTCGCTCTCCTTTCTCGCACGTCCATGTCCTGCACGTTTATACGACCTCGGCAAGAACAAGAAGCCGTCGTTGCAGCCCAAGTTGTACTTTACCAGCCCCAACAACTTCCCTCAAGCCCAAGCTGTCCCTCCCAACGTATTACCACCAGCTCCACCTCAAAACGACGCTGTTTTACACCCTAAACCAGCAGCACAAGGCACAGCACAAGGCGCTGCTCTAGCTTATGAAATCTCTCTTGAGGTTTGCCAAGTTTATTTATATCTGTTTCCCTTCCCTCCTGTTTCGTCCTCGTTTACTTGTATTCAATACATTGTTAAGCCTTTTATTCTTATGTTTATAAATTTGATATTTGTTCGCCCTGCTTTGAACGTTTCGCCATTTTGGCGTCTTGCGGGCTGTTTATAAATCTTGTATTTGTTCGCCCTGCTTTCAACGATTATCCTTTTGGGCGTTTGCGAGCTGTTTATAAATTTGATATTTATTCGCCCTGCTTTGAACGATTGCCCTTTGGGCTTTTGCGGGCTCTTTATAAATTTGATATTTGTCGCCCTGGTTTGAACATTTCGCCCTTTGGGCTTTATATTCGCTAACTTTTGCCCTTCCGTCCTGCTATTACGCGCTGTTTGTATTATATGTGTTACCTCTGCTTTTACATTTGGTCCTCTTGGATTTTGTGATATTTTAATTTGCATTTCAAATTCATATTTTTGCGTGTTTGTTTGTTGTTCACCCCGCTTTTAAAGTTTTGTCCTCGTACATGTAGGCTTCACGGGCTGTCATTTGTCTACTATTTACAGCGCTTATATTTCGCAAGTCCTTGCTAGCACGCCCCTTGCTCTTTCACAAGTCTCTGCATTGTCCCAGGGGTCTTCCCTTTGTCATATTGCCCTCGCATTTTACTCCCTTGTATGGGGGGGGGGGGGGGGGGGGGGGGGGGGCGGATTGGCTCCTTAGTTTTTTCACATCACTTAGGTTCGTTATAATGGCGGTGCCTGGAGGGGTCACAACGTCCCTCTCAGATTACCGGGCGCCAGGGCCGCCATTCCCCGGGTTTACTCTTAGTTTTAGAGGTTTTTGTTAAAGTTTAAGATCCCTTTCCCTCTCGGGATTATTTACTCCGTTTTCCCTTTACCCCCACACCCGGGGAATGGCGCCCCGTAGTTTCTGTCTTTGTTTCAGTTTTGGCCCCCGCTTTTGTTTTGTGATTTAACAGTTAAGTCCCACATGATTTAATTTTTTTGCGGGTTAACGGTTATGCCCCGCTTTGTTCTGTGGGTTAACAGTTTAGTCCCACATCATTTAATTTTGCGGGTTAACAGTTTTGGCCCCCGCTTTGTTCTGTGGGTTAACAGTTTAGTCCCACACGTGTTAATACTCGCGGGTTAGAGTTTGGGCCACTTTGTTTTTGTAGTCTAACAGTTTAGTCCCACATCATTTAATATTTGCGGCTTAATAGTTTTGCCCCCGCTTGTTTGTGGACTAATACTTTAGTCCCACATGTGTTACCATTTGGGCGTTGACAGTTTTGCCCCCTTTAGAGCTTTATTTGCGCTTTTCCCTCTACACCTTCAGGCGTAAAGCGTTCTTGTTCCCCTCTTTCTCGGGTTTCAGTTTGGGTGTTGGATGTTATTTTGGGTTGAGTCTGGGGTTGAGTATGGGGCGTCTGTCGGTTCTGTCCCTGTGATCTTGGTACCCCGCTGCTAAGACTGCTAAGGACGCCAGGTCTCCCATTCTCATTATATAAGTGCAAGTGAGACCGGTGAGGATAGTTTACTATGTTCAGCGGTCTCACTTAAGCGTATATAAGGAGAATCCATTCTACATTCGCTCTCCTTTCTCGCACGTCCGTGGTTTAGTGTTATGGCACTTAGTGAGGTCTTTAACTTTATCCATCTGGTCTCGTTTGCACTTCCTGCGGTCTCTCTCAACAGTTTTTTCCCACCCTTCCCGCCCTATTTCCTTCTCCGCTGCTGTTGAGAGCGTCCGCCAGGTCTCCCATTCTCATTATATAAGTGCAAGTGAGACCGGTGAGGATAGTTTACTATTTTTCGTAGTTTTCCAGTATTCATAGTTTTCGCAGTTTTCGTCGGTGCCTTTCTGCCTTGTTGCTCTTCCCTTTTTCTGGGGATGAAAAATTTTACTATTTTTTGCAATTTTTGCAGTATTCGTAGTTTTGGCAGTTTTCGTTGGTGGCCTTCTACCTTCTCCCGCATCCACTTTTTCTGGGAATGATGAATTTTACTATTTTTCGAAGTTTTCGTAATATTGGCAGTTTTCATCGGTGCCTTTCTGCCTTCTCTCTCATCCCCATTTTCCTGGGATGACGAATTTTACTATTTTTCGCAATTTTCGCAGTTTTCACCCAACCATAGCAAAAATTAGTTAATTTAGTAATTTTCGTAGCTGCGTTCAATCCTGGACATTACTCCAAAATCGATACATGAATGCAAAGATCTATCCATTCTGCATCAACTGCATGTCAAGGTTATTTTGTGACATGTGAATTGATGACGTCACAATGGCTTCATGTGTAAAACCCCAAAACCTGTAAATATCGGGGTTTAGAATGTAAAGGGTTAACTGGGACCTGACATATCTGTTCAATACAAAATTCTGATATGATAAAGTTGCAGTTGTGAATAACTGAACAAAACTAAGCAAAAACAGCTTTTATTCATGGTAAAGTTGTACACAAACCACAGGAAGCCCATACAGCCAGACCTTGAGGCAACTTGAAGCAAAGATGGGCTGTTACTCCATTACAAGGACATTCCAGGAAATATCCATATCGTATATGAATAATGGTAATTACTGTAAGTTATAGTATTATAGTCAAGAGCAGTTTTCAACTGAGTGTTGTAAAACCAAAACCAAAGTAATCACTCTGGCCAATCACAACAGACGCAGACAATCTAATGAACCAATCAGAACAAGAAGCAAATACATGTGGTGAGCGCTAAGTGCAGGAAAATGCATGCAGGCAAGCCACAATTGGTTTTTGTTTTACTTCTGATTAGTTGAGTAGGTGGCAAAAAATTATTTAATCCTTTAAGCCCTAATATCAAAATTTAAATTCTCATTTCTTGTCCCTATACATTTCCTATAGAAGTACTGGGGAGAAATTATTTGAATATCAAGAGAATTCATCTTGTGTGATGTCCTTAATTCTCATGACCTTTTGATTGATCAGGCATTGATATTACAAGGAGAAATTTGATGCTGATCACTCTTAGGGCTTAAAGGGTTCAAGCCAATCACTAAGTGTAGCAATGGAAAACCAAAGCAATATTGCAAAATTACTTTTGTTAGTTTGATCTTACTTCTTAGCGGGTAGACAAAGAACATCTGTGATCTTATCACCAGATAGGAAGTAGTTTTCATCTTTGCAGTCTCGGTAATGATTGTAGATGTAATTTCCACAAAGGAAAAGATCAGCTCCATTAACATACCTATCAACAAATGCAATCATATTTCACAGATGAATTCCTACCTGGCATGGAGCCAAATATTGAGTCATACATCATGTTGTTCTACTATGAGTACATGTAGGCACTAAGTTTATGGATAAAATTCAAAGGTGACCATGCATTCAAATGAAAGCTACAGAAAGGTACTTTTGATGTGGTTCTGTCCAGTTATTATGCTTTACAATGTAGTTCTAGCTTTTAAGACTGTGGATAAACTCAGAAAGTGTAACCATTTTTATAAATGGAATATTTAATTAAACAGTACATTTCTGTGGTGTTGTTCAATTTTTTGACACAATTTAGTGATAAATTTTGATTTACCTATGACTGCATGTCGCTTACATGTAGCCTGATTCTTAGTTGGTCAAAGGCCTGAGGAGGGGGACTCCCATATAAAAATGATGGGGGTGTTCGTCATACCTTTTAGGGGTCAAAATGTGTAGATTGGTACCGCTTAGGGTACTTAAATCTAAAATGACCATCGTTAGAATTATCGCAGTACCGTTTAGTATATGTCATGTGTTGTTGTTTATTGGTACAATGTACCTCAGGGTGGGATGAAAATGAAAAAATCAGCTTGCCCTTTGGGCAAGCTGCTACTTTAGTTTACTAGCCCAGAGCTCTGAAGAGCTATCCCAAAAGCAAATTAATTATTAAAAACAAACAAATTTAAACAAGGGATGAATATTACACCAAGAGGCAAAAAATCTCCAACTGTGTTCGCTCCCGACGGCGAATGTTGCGGAATAAATTACGAGAAAAACTTATTTTTGCGCTGGTTGTGCTCGATTGATCAATGAAACTAGTACTCTTATTCAAAGTCTTTCGCCTTTGGATAACGTAAAATATCTTGCAAGCCCTTTCGGAAGTTTGATACAACAAAAATAACACATTTTATATTACGTGACTTGCTTGCGAGTATCAAGAGATTAAATTACGCACGGTGTTCTACGCGTACACGGCAAACGGCAGCTTGCAGTTTTTTATCCTTACTTTTCCTCGAATCGTAAAATAAATCCACTAGAAAAATGGAAGTTAATTCACATGTTCATGAGTTTGAGAAACGTGAACCTACTCACTTCCCCATGGAAATGGCAAATGGCAGACGGCAAAAATATTTGCCGTTCGTGGGAAAAACAATCTATCCAGTATTAATTAACGCAACGACTGTGTCGGCAAATGTTTAAGTTGTCTAGCTTGTTTAAAGATAGCCTGTTCCAGGTGTTCAGATGGTGGGGAAAGCGCGAATAGTTGGGGAAGGGCGCGAAGAAAAGCGAGCGAAAAAATGCGGGGAGACTGGGGAAAGGAGGCGAGGGAACGCCTGTAAACAAACTTAACAAGTGGTTGTTCCGGTATACCGGATTCCGGTATACCCTCTGATTGGTCAATTATGACACTTTCTGTTAACACTCGAGCGCTGATGAGAAAGGCGATATGGCGGAGGAAAGACGGCTGTCATCGAGTCACGCTGAGATCGAAATCATTGCAAACAACATACTAAAATTCTTCCCGAATATCGTATCTCTTCGCGGTGCAATCGAAGAACGGAAAGATTGCTTGAATAACCTTGTTCCCTTGTCTCCCCGCATTTTTTCCGCCATTGCGTCGTTAATAGGGCCACTCCCTCCAACTGAATTTTGGTCCTCACCAGAGCTTGCAAGAGCGAGAGAACGTCGCGATTTCGCAGTTGTCGTTTCTCTGGCGCTGTCAGCCGTCGGCGCACGCTTCGCTGAGAGAGTATGTCCTGTCGGCGACCGATTCGCTCCGACGAAGGGCTAGCGCTCGAAACGTCAGCTATTTGAATCTTTTTACGGTAGTCAATTTACTTTATCGACTCAGTCGATAAAACTAAATTCTCGTGTTTCATCCCCCCACCGACGCAGCACCACAGTTTCACTAGAAACTAACCCCATTCTTTTGTAGGTTTGTCGCTTCCCCGCTCTCTGCGATTCACCAGTTTCCCCCGAAAACAATTTAGAAATATTGGCATGAGTATTTGCCAATGTTCAGCAGCTAACATCATGTTCACTTTTATCTAGTTTGTGGCCTAACGAGCAAGTCGGCCAACACCAAACTCTCCGCTCCAGAATATCCAACAATATCCTTATTTTTAACTACGCTAAAAAGGGACAGACGGAACTTTGGTTCCTGAACACTTCACATTTTTCTGGCAAAACCTACACGTTGAAGGATGGACTGGCAATTCGTTTGCAGAAGAACGTATACAACGATTAGTCATCGAAACACAGACCGAGATACGAGATATGAGAGAATTTGTCAATGTGGATCTTGAAAGTGTCATATTTCCCGGGAAATCTAATTCGGTTGTAATTGACATATGATTGACAACTGAGTTGGCGGTCTAAAAGTGGGCGGAAGGACCTTTTGTTGAGTTTGTTTACAGGCGTTCCCTCGTCTCCCCGCATTTTTTTCGCTCGCTTTTCTTCGCGCCTTCCCCAACTATTCGCACTTTCCCCACTATCTGAACGCCTGGAACAGGCTAGTTTAAAGAAAACGGTCTTAATCGACAAGACAGATCCTAACTGGTTTACTTTGAACTTAATACGATGAAAACAACAGCGATTTTAAAGACCTAGAAGGAGAGGAGTGAGAACACAATTACGGCCGCAACTGTACATTATAATTATTTACGAAAAGGCATCATTCAATTCCATTTCTTTTGTTCGCCGTTGATATTTTCTGACATTTTTAAAATGTTCCTCGCATTCACTTTCACTAGAGAACTGTTTATTACACACTTCTTATTTTAATTCTTAACTTAATGATGAGAAAAGGCAACAAATATTGCTTGCCCGTCGGGCAAACTCCGACAAAAAGACACTAGCCCGACGGGTTGCTTCACTAGCCCTGGGCTATCGGACAGCGCTTTTGTCGCGCCCTGTACCTCTTGGGGGTAAAACTTCTTTTGAGCCATCAAACGAGATTCTGGTACCTTTTAGGGTGTTTTTCGAAAATTTCCGTCCGATGAGTACCCCCGTCATTTTTATATGGGAGTCCCCCCCCCCCCCCCCCCCCCCCCGGGGTCCGAGGTGTCTGGCGCTCACTCCCCCTCTCCCCATCTAATGTTCTTTGTTTGAGGACTTGTTCTTGACATCATCTGACCACTGAATATTAGTTTTTCCTCAATCGGGAATTTCAAGAATGGGACTGAACGTAATCTGATTGGTGCAAATGCATTGAACGGTCAGACGATGTAAAGAACAAGCTTGAAGCAAAGGACACCAGATGGGGAGCGGAGGGAGTGAGTGCGAGTGACCTTGGACTGTCTGAGAATCACAAGCTATTACTTACATGGATTGGATGCTCTCGGTCAGATTGGTATCAAATCCCAAGAACTGCTTTCCTTTTTTAGTGTAGCCCCGCACTTCAGCCCCAGATGCTACAAACACTTTCTCTTGGGAAGGTCCATCCAGCCCTCCAAGCTGTAACTTGGAGATTGGTGTCCCTGGAAGAGTCTTGAATGCAATCTGTATACATGAAGAAATTTTGATAAAGGGTAAATTTTACACTGACTTATCCCTTTCAATTACAGTCAAAGCTCTCTTTAGCGGACACCTTCAGGAAGCAGCAAGTGTCCGTAACTGGAGCTTGCCGCTTACGGGAATAATTCTTAAAGGGGCTATGTCACCATTTTTAGTGTTATTTTAAAAAGCAAAAATACATATTTATATTTTTTTTTGCATGTGACTTACAAATTATTTGCAAAACATTGCTCAGTGCTTCCTTGCATTGTTCGGAAAAACAAAAAGGGGGGAAGATGAGAGACCCTGGGAACGAGGTTGCAAAAGTACCACAAAAAACTATTTTCAGGTTAAAGCAATCGAAGAAATGTTTACACAAGGCTAGATTTGAGTCATTTAGTCACCTGCTTGCTCTGATGAAAACATTGCTCAGTGCTTTCTCGCATTGTTCGGAAAAACAAAAAGGGTTTTTGGCAAAAGAAGCCACAAGAAAAATGGAGCAAAATGCTGTGAAAAAATTCAGAGCAATGTTTTGCAATTAATTTGTAGGTCACATGCAAAAAAAGAGACAAATCAGAGCGAAAAAAAATGGCCTAAAATTTGATGCAAGGTGGTTATGCACCCAGCTCTTCAATTACCTTAAGGGGTGCCTGTTGTGTGTGCTCTTAGCTGGGTTGCAGAGATTTCACTGCCATTTTTATGTGAGCTGCATTCATTCTAGAGGTTGGGTAGTGACAGTGGAACCCCTTGGATATCTGAGGCACCTAGCCTTCACTAAAGCCAGTGACAAACTAAGTAATTTTATATGCATGTTGTGGTGATTGGCAAAAATCACAAGATGCGTCCATCTTTTGCAACAGTGATTTTCACCAGCAATCGAAATCACTGATATCTGACATTTCAAATATCAGCGAAATTGGTGTGCAATTTTCACTGGTGATGAATTTTGCAGTAACCAGTGTATAAAATCTCATAGTGTGTTGCTGGTTTAAGTGAGACAGACAGTTAAAATGTATTTTCTGACTTACTTGAGAAGTGTTCTTTTTCATTCCAAAACATGTCAGCACTCCATCCTGATCAGCTATAACAACCTACAAAGAAATTTTGGTTACACACTTGTTAAGAGCAGTTTTCATTTGAGTGTCGTAAAAACAAAACCAAAGTAATTACTAGGACCAATCACAACAGACGTAAATAATCCAATGAACCAATAAGAGCTCAAACCAAATACATGTAGTCGGAGCCAAGTGTGGAAAAACGTGTGCAGCAAGTTATGATTGGTTTTAGTTTTGCTTCTGATTGGTCGAGAAAGTGGCGCGAGATTTTTTAGCCAATCACAAAGTGCAGAAATGGAAAGCCAAAGCAATTGCAAAATTACTTTGGACACTCAATAGCATTTTTCCCGAGTGATAAAAATAGACTCACAAAGCATCATGGGATCAAAATGCGGACAAACATTTCGATCCGACTGCTTCGCTTCGCTTCACTTGCTTCTCGATGTTAGTTATTTTTGAAGAATGGCAAAAAGGAATGCAACAAAACACTATTGCACAGGAAAACAAGACAAAACACATGAAAGTGCTTTCTTGTTTGTCCGCATTTCAATCCCATCATGTCCTGCGCGCTGCAACCATTACATCAATTCGAAATAATGCTATTGAAAACCACTCTATAATACAGCAAGGACAGTTTTAGAATACCTGGCCACTCATTTACATATCCCTGAATGTTTTATGAAACGAGTCATATGAAAACAAAAGGATCTATTCTTATTCAACGAGATGCAAATACAGAGATGCCAACCTCTGGAGATTAAAAATAGGGAGTTTTTTTGGGGGGGGTGAAATTTCACCATCCCCCCCCCCCCCCCCTCCCCGAGGCATGAATCGAGCTCGCGACGGAGTCGCGGAGTCGCGAGAATCAAGGGGGGTCCGGAAAATTTTTTTGGGCTTTACCCTCTAAAAAAGGTACCATTTTCTGCAATCCTGAGACCCGAAAAGCGTTTGTGAAGTTAAGATATGATGAAAGACCGCATTTTTTTGGATTTTGGGAAAATTTGGGTTAAAATCTTAGCCTATTTTAGAGAAAAGATCCAAAGTCGCTTTTATCCGGGAGATTTGGTGACCCGTATGGGAGACCGGGAGATTTGTTCCGTATCCGGGAGACTACCGGATAATCCGGGAGAGTTGGCATGTATGCAAATAAGCTTAAGTGGCCAGGTATTCTACAGTTTAGCCTACAGCAATAATTGCTCTAAATTATTATTTAAAGTAAACACAAGGGTAATTATCTCTTGTTTACAAATAAAGCTAGAAATTTTAATGTGAAACCATGATAGCAAAAAAGAAAACAAAATAAAATAGTAAAAGTAAATTTTAAATAGCTTAAAGCTTAAGTCTGTATTTTTAAAATCTTAAAAGCTCTAAATTGTCATAGAAACGACGTTATTAGTTTTTACAATTTTCACCTTTTGTGCACTTCGTTTTCCTCCGCTTGACATCAGCTTCATTGTCTTGGGAGAAGTAACGCCGACCTAGAATTTACAAAAAACTTCTAGTTGAAGAAAAAACGTTGGCAAACAAGCGTAAAATCTGCGCTAATGTCACATCACCATGGAGGTTGTGAACACAGCAAACACACCTGCATGAAGTCCAAGCGAGTCAGGTTTAATTCCATCATCTTGAAAGCGCAATTAAATACACCGCTTTCCTTTTAAAGGTTCTGAAACAGTTCTGGCTTGCAAACAAACCTGAATTAGCTCTACAAATCACATTTGGAAGCAACTTATTAGAAAGGAGGTCAGGGGGCTCAAAAACCAACTCAAACAAACCGAGACTGCAGGGTTATAAACAGCGGACAATTCATACAACGAAAAGTACGTTATGTAAGAGTAACAAATTTTGACAAAGGGTTTATGTTTGACGCGTGATCAGGGCAAAAATCAGTGCGTGAAACGTGAAAGTTAGTAAAGTGGAAACGTGATTCGTGAATTTAGGAACTAATTATCCTTGTAAGGAACCAGACTAAGGGATTTAACAAATATGTGACAGGCCCGTAGGAGTAGGGGGGCCGGGTAGGCCCGTGCCACCCCACTTTTCGGGTGAAAATTAAAAAAAAGAAGACTGCCACTTAACCGTCGAAAATATTGAAGGGGTCTCGGCCGACAACAGTCGATCGTGCCCTCTCACTTTCAAATTCGTTCCTACTGGCCTGTGTGACGCGTGAATTGCGTGAAAAAAGGTGCGTGAAACGGGATCGTGACCGGCTTCTGACCAAACTCAAACTGCAAATACCGGTCGACGTCGGTCACTCTAAAAATGACCCATATCATACCTCAATACCGTGAACGTTCACGGTATTTGCAGTTTCGTTTATTGACAATAATAGCCTGCATGCTGATGCAGACGTATACCTGCCAACTTTTTCCGAGTGATAGGCGTGAGAATTTTTTCATGGGAGTGCCAGGATTTCCGAAGGCTGACCCGACCAAATCCGAAGACAAACCGATCAGCAATAAAAACCTACCAAAAAGTGCCAAATTTTCATGAACAGTAACTATACTTTAAATTGGATCATGCGATCAGTTAAGGCTGATAGCTCAAATCTGTAAGTCAGGCGTGAGAAATTGCTCCAAAGGCGTGAATTAGCGTGAGATCAACCTCGTTCCCAGGGTCTCTCTTCTTCCCGCCCCCTCTCTCTCTCTCTCGCTCCAGGGGGCGGGAAGAAGAGAGACCCTGGGAACGAGGTTGGCGTGAGATCGGAGTTTTGGACTCACACGGCGTGACAATCACGCCCAAGGCTTGAGACTTGGCAGGAGTTGAGAGGTCTTCTATTTCCTTTTTTAATCTTTAATCTTTAATCGGGTGTTAATCTGCACGCAAGCTACCATAATAACTGACACGTTTTGGATCTTCAATTTTGGGGCGATAAAGGTGCTGCTGGGAAGCGTGCGACGAGAAACGTTTACAGAGAAATGTATGGAAACAACCCGATGGAAACTTCTTTGCGAACTATGAAAGTACCACCCTTGTTCCCAGGGTCTGTCATCTTCCCGCCCCTTGGAGCGAGCAAGCGAGCGCCCCTCCAGTGGGCGGGAAGATGAGAGACCCTGGGAACGAGGTTGCAAAAGTACCACAAAAAACTATTTTCAGGTCAGTAAAGCAACCGAAGAAATGTTTACACAAGATTTGAGTCGTTTAGTCACCTGCTTGCTCTGATGACCTAAGTAAGGAAAAACAATCAAGGCATCTTTTTTGGGAACTGTTGGTACAGGATCTTCCGGCTTACTTTGATGTTTTTTGACAACGTCATTCGTGTGATAGTTAATAATTCTGACAGGATAACCGTTGTGTGACAAAATGTTCTTGAGGTCGTCCAGGGTCGATCTTAACAGACAGGGCGATGAACAAATTCTGAAACAACGATAAGACAATGAGCGTATTTAGGTTTATCTTGTATTTTCGAGGAGTAAAATAGTCCCATCTGGTATAGAGCTAGAGACCAGTAAAGGTCTTCTTCCGGTAAATTTATTATTATTATTATTATTATTATTATTACTATTATTATTATTAAACTGTGGATATATAAGAAATTATTCCTCAAGATCAAGAGATCAACAGCTGCGGAAACGAGTTGAAATCGTGACGTCACCGTGTTACGTAAATTGGATGATATTAAACTCAAGAGTCTTTTACGCGGAAACAAAGCTCTTTCTTAGAAACTCAAGAGCCCTTTCTTAGAAACCACCCTTTTTATAAGTGACTTTTATTTACGGAGACTTCATGTTTATGTAACTGAGGCACTGTCTCGCTGTCTCGCTGTCTGAGATACTCAAAATATAACATAACTTTACTTAACTTAGAACTTGTATTTCTCAGTATCCACATAAGAAAAACAAATTACAAATTCAGTGGTTGACTTCTGATAAAAAAAATTCAAACTTCTTTGTAAAGAATCTGAAGAATTCATGCGAAAAAAAAAATCAAAGATTGTCAATAAAGTACCACAAAACGTCTGGCTTCAATATACGTTTTTAAGGCTGCAGAAAGATTTACTCAGTTTAAATAGCCGAAAACCTGAAAAAAAAGTTTATTTTAATCATTTTCTTCTTGAATAAAGCAGCCTCGCCAAGAACCAAGACTGATTGTAAGCGGTGAAGATGAAAAGAAAAAGAAAACCAGATTTTTTCTTTGTAGATGGCAGGATTAATTAAGCTGTGACACTTTCCAAGAATTCTATCTGTTTATGCATTAGTAATACCGTTCAGGTTTATCACAAAGGAAGTTTGAAAATGAAACGGAAGAAGAAAAACAGGAAAAAATTTCTACACGTACCAGTTTCAAAGTTAAAAAAAAAATGGTCCGAGGAGGGGATAGACTACGCTTAAGTTATTTCTTTAGGATTCCCCCACACAGGTGGGCAAACGTCGAAGACAACGACCCAATTCCCTGGTTTGCTTACGTAGAGATAATTATATTTTTTCTTTTTCAAACAATCCCTTTTGTGATAAAGGCTTTAAAATTTTCAAATTGGTGAGAACCATTGGAATGATCGCTGTACCTTTTAGGGCATTAAGCCGAAAATGTCAAAGCGTCAGTTCATGTGTTGTTTTAGAATTGGTTCCTCTTAGCGGTAAAAATCCATTTGAGCCAAACGAGATTCTGGTACCTTTAATAGGGTGTTTTTCGAAAATTTCCGACGAACCCGTTTTTTCTATATAAGAGTCCCCCGGGACTTCGAAAACGCCCCTCCGTCCAAAATGGGAAACAACTGCAAGTTTATTGCACGATAGAGAAAATTAAGAATTTAATACGCAGCTTTAAGCAACTTTTTAAAATAGTTTATTCAGCAAAGATCATTGATGTTCTGAGCGTCTTGATTTCTAACAAAAACAAGAATTTGATGTTTGTACACGGCAGTAAGCACATCTGTTCTTGACTCGTATCTTTTTTATCGACCACTAAGATTACAGACTTGTACAGCCATTGTTCAAAAATAGCGTTTCGTTATTTTATTTATTTTTGTGTATACGCGCTTCGATTAGATCATTCAAAGGTTAAAAGTTTTTCTTTGTATTCGAGCGCAAATAAACGTAAACCTCTTTATCCCCCTGTATTGACGATGTGCGTGACGTGTTCGCTAAATAATGAGAAGAATGTATTGCAACATAAACTCCGCGCGCATAGGTTTCTATCGCGCGTGCATTCGTATTTTGTGAGGTAGTCGACGTTTATATGCTCCATCGATAGGTACGTAACTTATACATTCCCTTGATATTTGCGACGTATTTTTGCATTAGTCAGTACTAAACAATAACAATTCTGATTGTGTTGTGAGATGATATGTTTATATAGATGGTAACGGCTGCCGTCGCGATATCAGTGGGCAAATTATCGAACCGCTCTTGATTTTATACAGTGGCGCTCTTTTCTGAACCTTCTCTGTCCTAATTTGTTTAGATCTCGCCGAAAGTATCACGATGCTTGGCCGCTACTTAGTTTTGTTTCTTGGAATCAGTGTTCTGGATTGCCAAGGTAGGAATATCGCATTGTTTTTCTAATATTTTACTTGCGAACATCCGCAGGGAAATCATGTCAGTGCGGTCCATTCATTTGCGGGACAAAACAATTATTGAAATCAGTGCTTATGAACTGTCGCAAAAGCATGGAAAATTCAGTATAAAAATAGCGTTTGACCTACATTTATTTTTTTGTTCGCAAATTTTAATTAATCCCCGTTTATTTGCAGCTCGCTATTCATTCAATGTTCTGGAAGGATCAAGGGTCGTGCTGCTAACAGATTTTTTTAACTCGTCAAGCGAGGTCGAAAAGCTGTATTCATCTTTAGAAGACAGAAGTTTAGCGGATGTCGATTTGGTTCTCCTTCAACACGATGGTTCCTCTAGTTTTCACGGATCATTTAATGCATTGTCATGGGGAAAAGACCGGTAAATTATATAAGAATTGGCGATTCAATTCTGGTATTGAATGGGTTGTATGTTGTTGTGCAAGTTTCCGTTTCATGGTCAAACAGCGTGAAATTGTACTATTGTCTCTCAGCTCGCTCTTTTATATAGTCTCAATTTCACGCTAAATAACATTGAATTCATCAGCATCAAATGACTCAAGCGTCAAACCTCACTTACATTTAAAGGATTAATAACAGATTAGAAGAACGAGAACATTATTAAAGTCGCTTATATGTGCGATGCAGTAAATTCGCGGTCTAAAAATTGTCTGCTTCTAGACAAGAATAATATTTATACGGGGTATAAAATATATACACAAGCTTTCAGAAAATTACCCATGCGAAACTTTTATTAAAGTTTATTCTTGTTTCCCATGGCGGAAAATAGCTTTGATTAATTCAGTTCTTTTTCATGCGTAGAATTCTATTTTCCTCTGAATTCGCGTGAATAAGTGACACATGTCTTAATTATCGATGTGTTTACTCTCAATCTCGGCGAGAAAATGTTGTGTGTCTGACAGGACGGAGTATGATAGTGTTTGAAACGGAAATTGAAAAATCTTCATAAATTATTTAAAAATTTGTGTTAGCGAATCAACGTAGAAATCGTTTTAAGTTTTAAAAATCAAAACAGCATGTCAGTAAGCGTAGCAATGTAATTTACGCAAATACTGTCACACACTTAGCGGTAATTTACGTAAAAAGATCTTCTAAAATTTTTCTTGTCAAAAAATATTGTTTCAATCAAATACATTTTAGGGAATATTTGTTTTCGTCTTGAACTACCAGAAACAGATTTGTTTTACAAATTTCGAAACAGTTTGTTTACATTTCTGCTCTTGGTATTTTTACATCTTTAAATGTCTGTATCTGCTGCACTCAATATTGTTTTTGTTGGATTTAATATTCCACTCGTGATTTTTTTTTTTGTTTTTCTTTTTTCTGCTAAGGTTCCCAAAAGCATATTTAGAGGAGGATAATAAATAAATAGGTTAAATCCAACTACGGCTTAGTCCGGTATATACTCTATGGTTTTGTCCTGGTGTATGGGTACACAGTGTATACAACAAGCATACAAAAATTCGCTGCCAAACAAAAGACTAAACACTATACCTTAAAAAAACAAGGAATACAAAGTGAAATCCGTTGTATGTTTCACATTAACTAAATTGGAGAACCACTAAAAATAAATATGTAGATTGTTTTATCTACAGGGATGGTCAAAGGTCTTTCAAAAAATATGTATCTCGCAAAATTTTAGCCAAATTTTATGGGTTTCACTGTCTTGTTTTGTGATCGGTTTTGTACATCTTAGTCTCAATCTTTTTGAGAAGCTGTCTTAAACTCTTGCTCTCACATTTTTAAAAGACAAAATATAGCTGGCTCGCAGAGAAAAATGCTATCCTCACCTCACATAGGTCTCATATTTACCATTTGCCACCCCAGACTCCATCATAGGGGGGGGGGGGGGGGAGGGGAGGAATCAGGGGGGTGGGGGTGAATATGTTTTTTAAACCCCTCCCCAAAACCCACTACCGAAACAAATAGCGACTGAATTCTGAAGTGAGGTGCGGGATTGCAGAAAATTGGTTCTATTTTTTTCAGTTCTTTTTAGAACGAGGTATTGAGACAATGAGCTCTATTCTTATTCAATGAGATGCAAATAAGTATATTCCAATTTTCTGCAATCCCGCACCTTAGACGAATTCTGACAGTGGCTCTAGAAACACG